>OY856188.1:137430038-137506379 GCA_963693315.1 Diogma glabrata | reverse complement strand
ATATCTCATTTTCTGGTTGAAACTGTATTCCCTAAGGCAATTCTGCGATCATCGTTATTTTTTTACAATTTGTTTTGCGAATTACTCGTTATAAAAGCTCTTCGTTAAGCGAGATTGTACTGTGTGTTTTCGGAAAAGTTATTAACTACAAAAAAGGGTATTTTAAAAATAATTGAGTAATTTCACGAAGATTCAACATCGTTTTGACTTGACCCCTTTTAATTTTGAATATTTTTCGTTTATAGATAGTCTTTCATAAATAAAAAATACAAGTTCTCTTAGAATTTTTTTTTTCGACCAGGGGTCTTCACAGGGTGCCTTTCAATTGTTTGTTATTTTGTGATGCACTCACATTTTGACAAGCGATTGTAGAAAAACTGCTCAATCGATTTTCATAAATGATATGTCATTGAATAGGTATTAAAACAAAGTTTTTAAAAATGTACACTGTTAATTTTTTGAAATAATTTTTAACGGTGTAATTGAACAAAAGATGGCGCTACACCTTTTTTTTTAAAACTAAATTGAAGCTTATTTTATATCTAGGTACTTGTGAAAGTTTAGGACTAGCGATATTTTTTGTTTTAAAGATAAAATTCGTTGTGTATATGACTGTCGGGAATCAGTTTTTTTGTTCTGAAGGAAAATTATAAAAATGGCGTTATAAACTAATAGTTTTTTTTTATGTTAAATATCAAATATTTTATTATTAAATGAACTTTTTAAAATATTATAAAAATTATATATGTAGTACAATAAATAAAATAAATACAATTGTTAAAAATGATTTACTTATTTTGCAAACAGAAGTTTCTTTTGAATAGGAAAACACTTCTGCAATTATTTTCTTTGTATAAGATGGCATAAAAAAATGAAATGTTTATTTATCACTTTTAGTAATCACTTGTCACTCTTATAAAAAATAATTTGACAGTCTCGACTGCAAACAAAAAAGTCGTATAAATAACTAAATCTATTTAGGAACTTTTGACTGGAGAAGCATTATGTTCGTATTATGTTGTTATGGAATCATAAAGTAAAAGATTGTATTTTAACATTAAATTACAAATATTTTATTATTGAATAAACTTTTTAAAATACCTTACAAATTATATATGTAGGTTAAAGAAAATAAATGTAGTTATTAAAAATTATTTACTTATTTTACATTCAAAAATTTCTTTCGAGTTGGAAAACATTTTTGCAATTATTGTCTTAGTATTTAATGGTACAAAAGAATGAAATTTTTGAGTTCCATTTATAGTAATCGCATTTTTATATCGATTTTGTAATTTTTCTTTTGTTAATTGATATGCATTTTTATCGGCGTATCCAAAGTTCATGGTAGTTTTAAAGCCTTTTTAAAGCCCATTCGAAAAGTTTTTTTAGTGTATCAATAATATCTTTGCTCCCCATACTATAACGGTGTGCAGAACGCTTCAGTGTACCAACAATCCTTTCGCAAGGTCCCTTTCTATGGCTGGTAGCATGAAAATGTCATTCTGCATCAACCCTAAAGTCTTTTTTATGGTGGCATAAGTTATTTAGGTTATGTTTATTTTTGTATTGCGAAGGTGCCCCGTCGGTGTTATAAATTATTTTCCTAATATTAGAATTTATATGCGTTCTGATGAACTCAATAAGTTTTGTAATGAAAAGATGGACTGTAGTACTGTTGTGATCGTTTATATCCGAAATGAGTATAAAACTTCGGTGCTGTATATATTCACTTGCAGTACTTTTAAAATAAATGACAAATGGATGAATAGTAGCTTGTGAATTATTATAATGATAACCTTGAACCGAACCCTGAATTATGAAGGCGTAGTTTTCAGAAAAATCCCCTTGAACAAAGCACTCTCCTAGTTCTAATTTTTTTTCTTTCCTCAATGAATGTATAGATTGCTGTTTTGCTATAAACTTGTGTGGTATCAAAATTTGTAAACGCTAAACAAATTTTTTCATAAAAATTATATAATTTTCTTGTGTGAACTACTTGAAGTGATTGCAATAATACAGAGTAAAATAATACAGTTTAGAAAACAATTAACCCATGAAGAAGGTCTCTTAGAGACAGAAAATATTTGGTGTTATAATAAAAAGTTTTTGAAGTGAAAAAAGACGTTGTTTTACTCTGTATTATAAATTTTTTCATAAATTCTTCTACAGTTTCTATTAAAGTATCCAAATTGCATCGATCAGTGGTAATCCATTGTTGATATTTGACTTGAAGGATTCCTTTAACGTCAAAATCATTTAGTAATCTTTCTTCCAGTTGTTGAACTTTTTTTGAACATTCATTGCACTTCAAAGTATGACAATCTTCTGTTAATTCACCACATGAAACAAAGTCAATTAATGTTTTATAATTCTGGAAACCAGCATCAGTAATCCAAGACATCTTAGAGTGTTGAATCATTAGTTTTATATTTTGATGTATGGTACACACGCACACATTATGAACCTTGGGCTAATTTTAGCACACCTTGGGCTAATTTTATACATTGTTGTGGTCGAAGGGACGGGAATTTAGTAAATCCTATTTTCACATTAGGAAACTTATTTTTAAACTCCACATAAGCTTCATTTAATGTACATAGCAATAAGCGCTTTTGTGGATTTATGCTGAAATTGCTCATATTTTCTTTATTGTACATATATAATTTTTATAATATTTTAAAAAGATTATTTAATAATAAAATATTTAATATTCAACATAAAAAAAATCTCTTAGTTTATAACGCCATTTTCATAATTTTCCTTCAGAACAAAAAAAACTGATTCCCGACAGTCATATGCACAACGAATTTTATCTTTAAAACAAAAAATATCGCTAGTCCTAAACTTTCACAAGTACCTAGATATAAAATAAGCTTCAATTTCGTTAAAAAAAAAAAGGTGTAGCGCCATCTTTTGTTCAATTACACCGTTTTTTTTTTATGTTACATCGTTAATAATTATTTCAAAAAATTAACAGTGTACGTTCTTAAAAACTTTGTTCTAATACCTATTTAACGACATATCATTTATCGATTGAGTAGTTTTTCTACAATCGCTCGTCAAAACGCACTCACATCACAAAATAACAAAAAATTGAGGAGCACCCTGTGAAGACCCCTGGTCGAAAAAAAAAATTCTAAGTAAACTTGTATTTTTTATTTATGAAAGACTATCTCTAAACAAAAAATAATCAAACTTAAAAGGGGTCAAGTCAACATTTCTCAAAAATTTGCTGAACTTGCGTGAAATTGCTCAATTATTTATGGGCTTAAAACTAAAATAAAAAATATTTCCGTATTGTTGTTACAGATAATGGCAAAGTATGTAAAAATATGGTAGAAAATATTACGATTTGTTGTGACTAAGAGCATGTAATATTAGCTAGTAAAAATGTTACCTTTTGGTGCAACTCGTCGATGTCATAGCGGTATTTTACGAAATTTAACGCATTTTGTTGCAATTTCAGTCGAGTTTTCGATGTATTTCAGGATTTGGAGCCGATCTACATTCATAACTTTTTTTCTAAGAAAATTGTAAATGTTACGTTTTGGTGTGGACCTCCACAAGCGTAACTGATATATTGGAATTCCTTAAAAGTGATTTTATTTCAGTTTAAAAATATACTACAAAACTAACACGAAACATGAATACGGCAGAGAACAATGTTCTCTATTACTATTCAATATTCAACCAAAAACTATGATATGTAATTGAAAATTTGGGACAAATTGGAATTTTATAAGTGTGGAAACCAAATTAGTTTTCCGACAAAAAATTGTATAAAATTTTAAATTTATTGTATTTAGAAACTACTACTTCGGTTAATTTACTTCAAAACTGAACTTATTAATGGACTTTAAACTTGGTGTATTACTAATGTGGAGTTCTTTCAGCCGAAAAAAAAGTGATATACATCAAAAAAATTGATGTAAATCAATTGGGTGCGTTATTTCAGACAAAATTTTTGATGTTTTTTCTGATGTAAATCAATTTTATGAAATTGAGGTTTTTTGATAAATTAGTCTTCCAGCAAAAACTAATACAAACACACACGTATAAAAACAATAACATGTAGTAGTTTTTTGTAGTTTTGTAGTTTGTAGTTTTTTTGCCAGCGAATTTTTGACAGATAGGACGCAGCAAGAGATAAAAGATGAAACAAAAAGTAAAACAGAGATGTATTATTTATTTTGGGATAAATTTGTTTTCAAAACAATTATATTAGTTAAATTTCTACTTCTAGTTCGTACCATTTGTTTGTTGTGATATTTGTTAGGCGTCGTTATTTTTATTATAATTATTTTTAATTATCAAAATTTTGTTATATTTCCCACAAAATCATTAATATTTCTATTAGTTTTTGGGTTTCTATTCATGGTAAAATGATATTCGTTATACCATGGTTTCTATTATAATTGGTTAATTTCAATAGTATTTTATAAATTTTATGCGTTTTTTTTGTCCATTTCAATGGAACCCCAATAGTTTTTTTTAATATTTTAATCGAGACACTGAATATTCCACGCATGTGCAAACAATATGCGAATAATAAACAAATTTCATGTTCGCTGGCAAAAAAATTCTACTGTACTTGACGCCACTTTTATAATTTACTATTTGTGGATAGTTTTTTGTGATTATTAGGGGAATTTTATAAAATTAAACACAAATTCTGCGTAAGGTGTATAAATATTTTGTTTTTACACAATTATTTTAATGTAAATTTAAATTGAAAATGTTTTGTTTTGTTACCAATACAACAATAATGAAAATCATGCGGTTTGTCCGTTCTTTCAGTCAAGTTAAAAATTGATGTACATCAAAAACCTGAAAGAACTCCACATAAACTTGTAATAGTGGCATCATTTGCCAGCATGCTTAAGCAATTAGGTAAAGATCTCTAAAGGTATAGATAAATTTACAAATGTATGTTCCATACAAATCCATTAGTATACACACAAAGAAAGAAGTTACGCGATTGATGTTCCTTATTGAAGCTTTCAATCTCCTCACACTGTCTCTTCCACCATTCTGTCTTCGTTCGTCTACATAGCTTTGTAACGGCTTGTTTTGCCAGTTTATAGTTCTCCTTCGTGGACCTGGTGTTGCATCCTTTTGGACAATTCAGATAGCAATGTCAAGACATGCTAATCCATTCATGGCTTCTGGGAGTGGTTTTGTAGTCGTCCAAGTATTTCCTCAGCAGCGCTTAAAACAGCATCTTTGAGCAAATATCATGACTTATCGACGTATCCATTAATGGTTTCTGATTTCTCCAATGTTTCGGCGATATGGTTTTGATATCTCTCTTCCGTTTCAGCATTATTTAGTAAGAGATGTTAAAACGTTTCCGTTGATTGAATTTTGGAATGCCTGGATTCCAAAATTCAATGGATTGGAACCTTATCGTAGCACATACAAGGAAGTATCAATGAGTATCTTTTGCTTGAGTTTCCTAAAGACGGAATGATTAAGCAGTTCAGCTTCGATAGGAAATTTACATCGCAGTTGTGCAAAAAAGCGGAGTGGAGCAGTGAATCCACTACGTACCATCTGAGTAATGATGTTATCAAATGGTACGCGGATGGTTCAAAGACTGAAGCGGGGGTGGGTGCAGGAGTATTTGGACCAAAGACGAAATACTTTGAGCCCATGGGCACCTGCCCAAACGTCTTCCAAGCCGAAATATGTGCTATCGAAAGGTGCGCAGACTTCAGCTTAGGAAGGAAATATAAAAACAAGAGAATGGCCATCTTGTCGGACAGCCAAGCAGCAGTTAATACGTTAAGCTCATACACCATCACATCCAAATTGGTTGGAGACTGTGTGAGCAAGCTAAACAAGCTTGGGAATAGTAACAAAGTTACAGTTTGTTATTTATTGTGACCCCTCTGATTTGAAGCCACTTTGTAAATCTCTTGGACCTTTATCACAAAACAAGTGATGCGGCGTCGATGAGAGGTGGACTGTATTTTTTTTATTGACGATATATTTGATGTGAGTTGGTTGGCACATCAACTTCCAACACCGTGATGCAAATATCAAGGTAATGTGAGACCCAGAGAAATACAGAGACTAATATCGACTCATATAATAGTTGAAAATCATGTACATATGAGATGTTTTGATTGAAGCAATGACGAAAATGTCTCAGCTCATATAATAGTTGAAATTATGTAAGTGAGATGAATGATGCAATGATGAAAATATCTCAGCTCATATAATAATTGAAGTCATGTAAATGCGATGACTAACTGAAGCAATGACGAAAATATCAGACTCATTTAATAGTTGAAATCTTGTACATATGAGATGAACTATGCAATGATGAAAATATCAGCTCATATAATAGTAGAAGTTATGTACATATGAAATGAAAATATCAGCTCGTTTAATATTTGAAGTTATGTAAATGCGATGATTCACTGAAGTAATGACGAAAATATCAGATCATATAATAGTTGAGATTATGTACATATGAGATGAACTATGCAATGATGAAAATATCAGCTCATATAATATTTGAAAACATGTACATATGAGATGAATGATGCAATGATGAAAATATATCAGCTCATATAATGATTGAAGTTATGTACATATGAGATGAATGATACAATGAAGAAAATATCAGCTCATATAATAGTTGAAGTTATGTAAATGAGATGATTAACTGAAGTAATGACGAAAATATCAGCTCATATAATAGTTGAAATTATGTACATATGAGATGAACGATGCAATGACGAAAATATCTCAGCTCATATAATAGCTGAAATCATGTACATATGACATGAACGATGCAATGATGAAAATATATCAGCTCATATAATAGTTGAAATCATGTACATATGAGATGATTGATTGAAGTAATGACGAAAATATCAGATCATATAATAGTTGAAATCATGTACATATGACATGAACGATGCAATGATGAAAATATATCAGCTCATGTAATAGTTGAAGTTATGTAAATGAGATGATTAACTGAAGCAACGACGAAAATATATCAGCTCATATAATAGTTGAAATTATGTACATATGACATGAACGATGCAATGATGAAAATATATCAGCTCATATAATGATTTAAAATCATGTACATATGAAATGAAAGATGCATGGAAACATCACCCGTTCCAATCGATGAAAACTTATACGAGGTTTTTTACTGCATACACACTCGACGAATATTTGTCAGAGAACAAAGAAAAAACTATTTGGTTAATTTATATATACATTAAAAAACTGACCTGATGCACACAACTTTATATAAACTTCATTTATTAATTTTACAATTACTGATTTAACACATGGGAATACAAAATATTTAAAAATTTACTTAAAACTAACAAAGAGAGAGCTTAGCTCATACTCAACCAACTACATGGTAACACAAACAACACTTTTTACTGACTATACTATTCAGATATAAATTCGTAAGAATAAGAGAGCAAAACTAACAAAAACAGTCCATTTTATAGAAAGCCAAAACTCTACAAATCACAGCTGTCAAGTTTACCAACGATCTCGAAACTATCGAATTAATAATATAGAATAACGAACACATAAATTCAATGTGAAAATTGAAAATATCGAATGAATGATCAAAATATACCGAACACGTCAATTCAAAATTGAAAGTTTCGTTGACATTTCAAAAGGATTGTTTTGGTAATGTTTTGCATAATTTTATAAATCTTTAATTGGTTTTGTTTTGATTCTAATTTAAAATATTTTGATTTTTCAGGTAAATTATTTAACAATTCACGATAATGCGTGAACATACTGGCGACCTTAAAGTATTTACTTTAACAAAATGAAACGGGCCAGGCTGCGACATGGTTGCAATTACGTAATCCCTTAAAACCAGTTACGGACAGCAACTAAAGTAAATTTTAAGTGTATGAATATTCAGGGATCACTGTAGTCGAGGTGAGTGACTTGTCAGACTGAACAGACTGGTCGCAGAACATTGTTGCTTGAGTTACGTGGACGATTGCAAATATTAATTACTGAAATATAAACCACCACTAGTTTGTAATTACTTGATACAACAAACTGTTGCAAATCTTCAACATCAAGATGTGAGATTACGCTGATTCGTGCTACTGAGCGTTTCAGAATGGATTCAGCTGGGTTAATGGAAATGACAATAGGCTCAATTTAAAATGACACAACGATTGTACAACGAAATTGAGTTGTCGGACACACTCTGTGACGAAGAGTAGACCACATGAATGCTGCTTGTTGGATATGCTGAAGATTACGAGCTTCAATGAAGTTGGCAATGTTGTGTAAGCAGAATTTTTAAAAACATCACAATCCGCTACGTGATACCATACATACGACGAAACCAAGCTCTAAAGGGATCAGCTGATGAGTTAATACCGATTTCCAACTGGACTGCTTTGAGACAAAACACGCGAACATGCATATGAACCATTTGTCAGTTGCATTTGAGCACGCATCTTGAGCTAATAGAGGGGGCCTGCAAAAGTTAAATGTCAACGATTAAAGCTCGGTGCTACAACCTGAATTATCAATTTGGCAGACGGAAATGACAAAATATAAAATTATAATTCAAATGAAATCATTTTCGGTTTGTAACATAAACTAGACGAAAGACGCGTGAAAATAACTAATGACTTTAATTCCTACTGAAGACAAACATTTTATTAAATTATAATTAAACCTATAACGGCTTAAGAATTAAGATACTACCGAACCATTAACTACCACATATTGAATTAAAACGAATTCTAATGACGAATACTACTAAAAACAAATGAGGCATGTTAGCCATTTTGCAAGGACACATTGGTTAACATTGGAAAAATTGTTTGATTTTGTCTCAACGACTATATGACGAAAGTGGGCTGTCAGACACACTCTGCCAAGGTAACGAAGAATGAGACAAGAGCGAACATCTGTAGGAATTATGATAGCAACAAGGAGAACGGCGAAACATTAATGAAGCTAACACATCCAGATACCAGCGGATGTTCGACGAACCAATATAAAACCTTCCATGTTAACTGATGAACGATGTGAATTGAATAACTAATTATTTCACATCTAATAACGATGAATTTGACAGGATTTGATGAATGAGTTGGTAATTCAATAATGTAACATGCGATGAATAGTATTTAATCTACTAGAATTTAATGGGTATAAAATAATTTAACAGGTTCCTAAAAATATAACAATCAAACTAATAAAATACGATGAATGGTGTTAGGGTACGGCGAAACGTACGAGAAAAATATCTAAAATATTAACGAACAACAATTTTATTCGGAAATCACATTCTACTAAGTACGACGAAACGAATAATGACTACAACTATAAATGAACATTAAATTGAGAAACGAATTCTAGTAAGATATGACGAATAACCAATTACTACAAATGAGGCATGTATGCCTATTAGCAAGGTCAGAGCTAATTCACATTGAAGAAATTTGTTTGATTTTGTCTCAACGACTATACGACGAAGGTGGGCTGTGAGGCACACTCTGCCAAGGCAACGAAGAATGAGACAAGAGTGAACATCTGTTGGAATTATGATAGCAACAAGGAGAACGACGAAAAATTAATGAAGCTAACACATCCAAATACCAGCGAATGTTGGACAAACCAATATCAAAACTTCCATGTTGATTGACGAACGATGTGGATTAACTAATTAATTACTCCACACCTAAAAACGGTGATTTTGAAATGATCCGATGAATAAATTGGTAATTTAATATTGGAACATCCGATGAATATGCTATTTAATCTACTAGAATCCGATGAATATAATACATAATATAACAGAATCCTAAAAATAACAATTAATCTAATAAGGTACGACGAATGATTTAAAAATACGACAGAACGATTTTCTAAAATATTAACGAAGACAACAATTGTATCTGGAAATCACATTCTACTAAGTACGACGAAACGAATAGTGACTCCAACTATTAACGAAAAATCGCATCCCAACAAGGTACGACGAAAAATAAATAACGATTTTCAAAATAGTAGCGACGACAACAATTATATCTGGAAATCACATTCTACTAAGTACGACGAAAACGAATAGTGACTCCAACTATTAACGAAAAATCGCATTCCAACAAGGTACGACGAAAAAAGAATAACGATTTTCAAAATATTAGCGACGACAACAATTATATCTGGAAATCACATTCTACTAAGTACGACGAAAACGAATAGTGACTCCAACTGGTAACGAAAAATCGCATTCCAACAAGGTACGACGAAAAATGAATAACGATTTTCAAAATATTAGCGAAAACAACAATTATATGGAACTCAAGTTACATTAAAGTACGACGAACTGAATTATTAACGGAAATAAGAAATTTATCTTGGAATTCAAATTCCATTAGAGTATGACGAGATGTATAAAGATTTTTTAAAAATATCAACGACGACAGCAAAATTATTTTGGAATTCAAATTCCATCCAGGTACGACGAGATTTTGTACGACGTTGTTTTTTCAAGAGGTCTTCGTAAGGGGAATCCGGCATGTTAACCTTATGGAAAATTAATACCGAAGAGAAAAACGGATGAACATTGTTCCAAACGAAATATGTCAATAAAATGAAACAATCCGACAAGCCATCCACCATAGACAATTAAACAATCGACTAAGCGACATTGTACACCCCGTAGTAGTGAATGTCCCGAAAAAATCACGATTATATGATCACGCAAGTCGTGTTAATAAACAATGACAATATAAATGCTAGAGAAATGCATAATGTTAATGATATTTGACGAAAATTTAAATAATTAAGTTACTTATAAATTATACTAAATGGTACCTTAAATTATCCAAAAACGTTGGTTGGTCTTATTTCTTCCGAAGTTATTTTGAGACGAGCTGCGTATATATCCGGCTCGAAGGACCAAATGATGCGGCGTCGATGAGAGGTGAACTGTATTTTTTTTATTGACGATATATTTGATGTGAGTTGGTTGGCACATCAACTTCCAAAACCGTGATGCAAATATCAAGGTAATGTGAGACCCAGAGAAATACAGAGACTAATATCGACTCATATAATAGTTGAAAATCATGTACATATGAGATGTTTTGATTGAAGCAATGACGAAAATGTCTCAGCTCATATAATAGTTGAAATTATGTAAGTGAGATGAATGATGCAATGATGAAAATATCTCAGCTCATATAATAATTGAAGTCATGTAAATGCGATGACTAACTGAAGCAATGACGAAAATATCAGACTCATTTAATAGTTGAAATCTTGTACATATGAGATGAACTATGCAATGATGAAAATATCAGCTCATATAATAGTAGAAGTTATGTACATATGAAATGAAAATATCAGCTCGTTTAATATTTGAAGTTATGTAAATGCGATGATTCACTGAAGTAATGACGAAAATATCAGATCATATAATAGTTGAGATTATGTACATATGAGATGAACTATGCAATGATGAAAATATCAGCTCATATAATATTTGAAAACATGTACATATGAGATGAATGATGCAATGATGAAAATATATCAGCTCATATAATGATTGAAGTTATGTACATATGAGATGAATGATACAATGAAGAAAATATCAGCTCATATAATAGTTGAAGTTATGTAAATGAGATGATTAACTGAAGTAATGACGAAAATATCAGCTCATATAATAGTTGAAATTATGTACATATGAGATGAACGATGCAATGACGAAAATATCTCAGCTCATATAATAGTTGAAATCATGTACATATGACATGAACGATGCAATGATGAAAATATATCAGCTCATATAATAGTTGAAATCATGTACATATGAGATGATTGATTGAAGTAATGACGAAAATATCAGATCATATAATAGTTGAAATCATGTACATATGACATGAACGATGCAATGATGAAAATATATCAGCTCATGTAATAGTTGAAGTTATGTAAATGAGATGATTAACTGAAGCAACGACGAAAATATATCAGCTCATATAATAGTTGAAATTATGTACATATGACATGAACGATGCAATGATGAAAATATATCAGCTCATATAATGATTTAAAATCATGTACATATGAAATGAAAGATGCATGGAAACATCACCCGTTCCAATCGATGAAAACTTATACGAGGTTTTTTACTGCATGCACACTCGACGAATATTTGTCAGAGAACAAAGAAAAAACTATTTGGTTAATTTATATATACATTAAAAAACTGACCTGATGCACACAACTTTATATAAACTTCATTTATTAATTTTACAATTACTGATTTAACACATGGGAATACAAAATATTTAAAAATTTACTTAAAACTAACAAAGAGAGAGCTTAGCTCATACTCAACCAACTACATGGTAACACAAACAACACTTTTTACTGACTATACTATTCAGATATAAATTCGTAAGAATAAGAGAGCAAAACTACCAAAAACAGTCCATTTTATAGAAAGCCAAAACTCTACAAATCACAGCTGTCAAGTTTACCAACGATCTCGAAACTATCGAATTAATAATATAGAATAACGAACACATAAATTCAATGTGAAAATTGAAAATATCGAATGAATGATCAAAATATACCGAACACGTCAATTCAAAATTGAAAGTTTCGTTGACATTTCAAAAGGATTGTTTTGGTAATGTTTTGCATAATTTTATAAATCTTTAATTGGTTTTGTTTTGATTCTAATTTAAAATATTTTGATTTTTCAGGTAAACTATTTAACAATTCACGATAATGCGTGAACAACAAGTATATTAAAATTTGCACCGGAATAGTTCAAAACAATTATTATATATATTTAATCACTCTAAGAAACTCACAAAAAGAAAAATATGGACTAATTTATTATAATTTGACGAACGGTATAGCAGCGGATTGACCCCAAAGGAATCCGGAATTAGGAATCTCTTAATTTTAATCTAATTATTCTAACATAATAGTAGTAGGATATCAAATATGACAAAGATAAATTTTATAAAACAAAGTAAAACTCACAGGTGTTGAATGTTGTGTGTATTCTTCATCAATTAGATTTAATCGTTTCTTTTCTTGTTATTTAAATTATGAACTGTTGTATGATCTGCAATCCGTCCCTAACGCAACAAATTCTTGGATGGTTCAATAAAATACTGGATGACTGGGTGGTTCTTTGTTAAGCCCAATAAACCATCGTAATATCCCATGCAATTATTGATGACGTTGACTTATTGCTTCCGCAAAATGTTGTGGCCCAAATAGCGTATTATGAATGCCATAAAAAAAAATTAAGATGGTTTTGTGTTGTGACGTTCTTAAATCGTATTTAAATTTAAGATTTAGTGTAAGAAACGTACCTTTTACTTGGTACGTTAAAACGTACCAAGTTCCCCAGCACTAAGCCGTTGGATGTTGGTAGAATGTCGCTCGCACTTTTATTAAACGCCGTGAATTTCCTTCTGGAGTGTATTTGTTCTTCCAAAAAAACTTTTTTTTCTACTATCACAATTATTATTTTTTTGTATTTTAAAATAAAAATATACATTTGTCTTTAGACAATGTCAGAATGACCTTTTCAGTTGTAATTCTAAACTAAAAATCGACTTTTTGTTTATAACACTAAACATGGAATGTTTTTCTTTTAACAATCAAATCTCGAATGACCGATTAAAAAATGTGATTTTTTTGACATCTCTTTATGAAATCGTGAAAACGAAGATTGAGCAAAACTGAGTAACAACTATTCGTTAAAAATGAAAATAAAATTGGTGCGTTCGTTTATTTTTATAATTATAATTCGAAATTGAGTTGGCCGTTATAGTTACTTGACAAAGAAATTGTTTTGAGTTATTACTATTGTAAAAATGAACTGAAACGATTGAAATAAATTTTTATTGAACTAGAAAAAGAATATGAATTGGTTTTATAATTGTTTAGGTGAATATAGCGGACGTTACACCATGAATTAAAGGTAAAAACCAAGATATTTACCCTTGAAGTCACAAAAACGTCTTCACCCCCTCTACGCCGGAAACCACCGAACTACTACCCACAGCTAATCTGTATCTGGGATCGAGTTATCAATGGTGACCAACGCCAGGGTCGATGATCAAGTTCAATACTCCTGAAGTTCCTAGGAACTATCAGTGAGTACCGAAATCGATCATCCATCCATCTAACGTCAGCACCATTGAACCCTCGATACAACCAGCAAAATGTGACACTGAAGATGTGAACCCCAGAGACGACAACCAGACAGAGGAACTACCCTACCTAACGAAAGACATCATTCCCTGATGTCTTTCGCGTGATGTACTCCAAGATTCTTACCGCTCATATCTGTGCACTCATAGAGTACATTTCCAATCTTAGTCTTAATCATCGCAGGTAAGAACTTTGGAGCCAATTTTGCCGAGAATTTTTTGTAGCGTCACTCAAATGATGTTGCCGTACAAACACCCGTTGTTGTGGTTGAAAAGTCCGTAGTTTAGATCGCAGGTTATACTGATGTTGCGATTTCTTGAAAGCTGCTTTTAAATTTTCCTGAACCCGGTTCCTGAGCAGAGTCAAATGATCAGAGCGTTCTATTTCCTCACCAGCATCTTCACCAAGCTTGTGTAGTGATCTCAACAAATGGTAAGTATTCCCTTCCGATATTGGATGTTGACCAAATAATAGATAGTACGGTGAGTACTTGGTAGCTGAATGTACTGCGGCCCGCAGTGCATACGCGATTTCACCAATTTGTGAATCCCACTTGGTGTGTTGACCTTTTATGAACGCTCGAATTGCTGCTAGAACTGACCTATTGACCCGCTATGACGCGTTGCTTTGAGGACTATAGACACCAGTCCTAATGTGTTTAATGCCGAAATCTGACAAAAGATTTTGAAAGTTCCTACTAGTGAACTGTTTGCCATTGTCACTGTGTAGAAACTCTGGTACCCCATATGTAAGAAACGCTTCGTTCTTTAGAAAAGCATTCACCTTCGGTGAAGTTGCGTTTCGAAGCGGTTTCAATATGACAAACTTCGTGGCATGATCCAGAACTATCAGTAATACCGTATTCCCAAGTGTAGAACGAGGGTACGGTCCCAAAAAATCTATGTAGACTCTCTGCCATGGACGTGCTGTTTCGAATTGATATTGCATCGGAGGACGCAATATCTGATTCGTGGCTTTTGTTTGTTTACATGTGTCGCAGGACACAACATAGTTGTGTACCTGCGACGCCATGCCCGGCCAATAATAAAGACCTCGAAGTAATTCTAATGTCTTTTTTACACCTCCATGAGCAGCAGTACTATCATCATGATGTTTCTGAATCATGTTTGAAGTCATCGGTTTTGGTATCCAGAGCTTCCACACAGGAACATCGTTAGGTATTGCATCAGGTCTTGGCTCAATACGTATGTATAGCTTATCATCCACGACTTTGACTGATGGAAAGTCCTTTGGTGATGATTGGACTTTAGCTATCATATCCGTATATTCTTTGTGCCGATAACCTTCATTGTCGATTTTAATTTCATTAATGTGATGTACTAATGCTTCCGTCAATTCTTCGTGTGTCTCGTCATAAAGACGAGATAGAGCATCAGGGACTATGTTTTGGGTACCTTTTTGGTGGACAATGGTAAAATCCATATGTTGGAGTTTTAGGCTCCACCTAGCCAGACGACCACTCAAGTCTTTCTGTGACATAAGCCACTTCAGACTTGAGTGATCAGTCACAATTGTAAATCGGTGACCTTCAACATAGCCCCTGAATTTCTTCACACTCAGAATTGCCGCAAGACATTCCAGCTCAGAAACTGAGTAGTTCCTCTGAGCTTTGTTTAGTTTTTTCGACATGAAGGCTATCGGACACTCTTGTCCGTCTTCGTCGATCTGATACAGTACACTACCTACCCCTGTCAGACTCGCATCGCATCTAATAAAGAACTCTTTATTATAATCAGGGTTAATTAATACCGGTGCTGTAGTCAGCAATCTTTTTAAATTTTCAAAAGCTGCTTGCGCTTCCAATGTCCATTTCAGTTTTCCCGAGCTCTTCTTCAACAGATCTGTTATCGGTGATACCACGCTTGCATAATTTGGTATGAAACGTTGGTACCAACCGGCCATTCCTAATAATCTCCGTATTTGCTTAACTGTTGAAGGAGCTGGATACTCAGCAACAGCTCTTACTTTCTCAGGATCTGTTCGCAGACCATCTTCACCAACCAAAAATCCCAAGTATTTCACCTCTCTCAGAACAAATTTACTTTTCTTGAGGTTTATTGTTAACCCAGGAGCTCTTAACAATGAAGAGACTTTGGACAGCAATTCCATATGTTCCTGGAACGTGGAAGAGACTACCAATAGATCATCTAAATAAACAAAGACATTTTCGTGATATTGATGTGGTATCACTTTGTGCATTAGCCAAAACATTGTCTGGGGAGCATTGCACAATCCAAAGGGCATAACCCGGAATTGATACAATGGACGACCAGGCACTGTGAAGGCTGTCTTGTCTCTAGATGCTTCTGCCAGAGGAATCTGCCAGAAAGCATCTTTGAGATCAATACTTGAAATGTACTTTGTGCTATTTAGACGACCTAGTAAGCCATCAATCAAGGGAAGTGGGTAAGCGTCCTTTTTCGTTAGTGAATTGACACGACGGCTATCAATACATAATCTGTTTTTACCAGATTCTTTTTGTACCAAGACCACTGGCGAGCACCAAGAACTGTTACTCTCTTCGATCACGCCCATTTGAAGCATTCGGTCGAGTTCGGCATAAACCTTTAGTTGAACAGCCGGCGATGTGGGATAATGCCTCTGTTTAACAGGTGCATTATCACCAACATCGATAACATGTTCAACCAAAGAAGTCTTTCCGAGTCCAGACACTTCAAACGACGGGAAAGAATCCTTGATCATATCCAGTTCTCGTTGCTGGTCAGTGGTGAGGTTGTGTGTATTTAAAGTTTGTAGCTCTGTACGAGTCAGTTCACTAACAAAAGAAGGAACAATACCAAATTTCTCCCAGAAATCTATGCCCAGGTAGAGCTCTTCTCGTAAACCAGGGACAATATGGAACCGCATTGGTTTAGTGGAGCCATTCACAGTTATTGGAATTTCAATGTAACCTAAAATTTTAGTTGCAGTACCATCCGCCGTACGAATACACGAAGTGTACTTACGGTAGGTGGTACCTGATGATTCCAATAATTCCAAGGAATTTCTTCCAAGTATAGTGATTGACGCTCCACTATCCAATAATCCTGAAATATTTTTCTCCAAAATCCTAATTGTTAATCGCGGCCGAGGATCCTTTGTTTCTGAAAGGATAGATGAAATACAAGCTTTACGAAATAATTTCCTCATCCTCCAATATCTGATGTTACGTTCAAGACGTCTAAAATACGTTCGATGTAATGATGGGAAATTAAATGTGTTTGATGATTTTATTCGGGTTTCTTGAGTGGTGGCCGATCGTCCTGCGTCGCTACATCTCTCGTCGATTTCTTCGGGCTCATTGGATGTTGAACCGAGGGTACCATCCCCGAAGCATGTACTCTCGGACGGTAGTTTAACGACGGGTGACAATATGAACAATTTGCATAAATAACGTCCGGCTTGTTACATTTCCAACAATATAATTTTATCCGATTCTTAGAGCAATCAGGAGCTCGATGACCGTTTACTCCACATCTGAAACATACTATTGGTTGTCTGGATATTGATGGACCAGGTTGAATGTTATCCGATGTTATACCAGGTCTCTGAAATATCCGTCTCTGAGTTGAAACCACCGCTTCACTATATCCATGTTGTTCTGGTTCAACATCCACCCCATAATCATCCAACTGCTGTAGCTCGCTAATTCTCAAATTTGATGTTCTGGTCGGAACTGGTGTGGACCACAAACGTTCAAACTTCTGACATAAAGTCCGAAGTTCATCAATTGAATGTATTGTTGCTGCTAGCGTAGCATTCTTGAGCTCCACACTCAGTCCCTCGCGAGCAATCTCTAGCATCTCACGGTCGGCAAATGGACGTGCTAAGCGACGGTTTAACGAACCAATCTCCACGAGGTACTCATACACGCTCTCCTTTGACTTTTGTTTGCGGTTCAGAAAAACTCGCAAGATCGCCTTATCATCAGTGAGCGTACCGAAGGTTTGCAGGAGTCCCTCCCTTAACACTGGGTAAGTCACCACCGCATATTCATAATTTCAGTTCAGATAGTATCTGTCGGCAGCCTCCTTGAGGTACCGTGGAACGATAGACCTAAGGTCGTCCCAATTCACACGGTCCCTCCTGGCAGCCGCCTCAACTCTGTGAACAAACTCATGAACATCAGGAGAGTGACCATCCCCTGTGAAGGTTGGAACCCAATTTGAGTCATAACGACTCAAATTGTTCCCACGAACCCCTCGGTACTCCACTGGTGTTAATGCTGGAGCTGCGTCACGCCATACCTGAGGAGGTTGGTTGTATGGTGGTGGTGCTGTAAGTGGAGCTTGTGGTGGTTGTACCTGTGGTACTGATGGATAATTTAATTGTAATTGCGGTTGTACTAATGCTGGACTATTGTGTATGTGTTCAGCTTGGAATGATGGACCCAAATGTGGTATTGCAAAGTCCTCTGCTCTCAAACCCGATTGCTGAAAATAAGCCGGTGGTAACTGTTCTGATCGTCTCTGCTGTTGATGGCTTGCACGATTCAAACTATGTATTGTTTCCGTTATTGGCTGTACTGGGATCGGTGTGGATCTCTCATCTGGTTGAAAAGCAGGTGAAGCAGATGGAGCAGATGATACTCCTGGTTTATTCTGCATAATTGGACGTGTTGACAACGATCCTATTATATTCCAAGCGCGTGACAATTGTGAGATAGCGTAGGTGCGGGCTTCTTGCAAGTCATTGCGAGGACCCAACCTATTCATCCTACCCGTGTAATGCAACACTCGATTCGCCAAACCATCTAAGAAGGTCTGATTAATCGGTGGCTGAAGTCGTCGTACTTGATCTAAAACAAGTTGTGCTGCTTGCACCACCATTTGAGATTCCTCTACCAAATCTCTCGCATGAGACATTGTTATTGGAACTGCACCATGATCTGCGTGGTTTCGCAGTTCCTCTGCCCAATTGGCCCCCCCGAAGTTCACACCCCGAACCAGACATTCGACCTGTAGTTCGCTGGGTTCCAGACCATAGAACGGATGGTCAACGTCTATCTGGTTTGACATTTCGATGGTAAAACCCGTAAAATTATGAACTCACAATCAACAACAATATTAAAACCAATTCCAAAAAAAAAGTGGAGTTAGTAGGATGGAAATGTAAAAAAAAATGAAAAACGCAAAAACGAAAAAAACAACGAACAGCCCAATTCGAAAACACAAAAATTTTTGTAAGAACAAACTTCGTAAAAGAGCAAAAAGATTACTGTTGTACCCAATTTTGCTTCACCTTTCACAAAAATTCCTAAAATATTGTATATATAAAATATAATTTATTTATTTAATTTCAGATATGCTGAAATTCAGAATCATATATATACCTAAAATTATTTATTGACGATAGCACCCCTAAATAAAATATTTATTTATTTAAATTCAAAAATAAAAATATTTTAAAAGAAAATGCTTATTTATTGGATAAAATATTACCCTCAAAATATTTATTTATTTTTTTAAAAAAAAACAAAAAATATTTATTTATATCTTGATGTTATTTGCTTAATTAAGAAAAATTTGTATTTACTTAAAAATTATTTATTCCTAAATTTAATTTATTTAATAAAAATTTTTATTTATTTATTCTCAAAAATTTATTGTTTTGATTTAATTTATTTTTTTATTTAATATATAGATAAGAGATTCCCAAGTTCAGATTCGTCTGGAGACAACATAAAAGTAAGTATGGTTACAATATCCATATCAATTAGTATTTGAATTCTCGCGTTCGCGAGCCCACTCCAACAATGCATGTGAGAACCGACTAGAAAAGCCCCTAACGACCAGATTCTACAGAACAGTTTCTCCCCAACCTAACAAAAACAATCGCAACTGTCACGATTAGACCCTAGGCCCATTTCTACTGACCCAGCTGCGGTTGTTCTACCTAAAAATAAATTATCATTAAACTAATGCCAAAGTTGAAGAACGCTCCCGAGCACCAGGCTTCAAATCCCAAACTCCATGAAAATTGTCTATTGCAAGCTAAATGTAAGAGTGGAAAAATTTTGAAGTTGTGTGAGGTGAAGCCTCGATCCTGATAAAAAAATAGATTGGTTCTCCTCTTCATTTCATTGAAGAAGCTTCTGTGCAGGGAATGGTACTACTGATTTGCACCTAAGTACAGACCAGCAGTAGTCATCCCCTTATCACCAGAAAACTCCTTCTGAAATGAAGAGAAGAAACCAATGAACTTCGATCGCATATCCATAATGGACAGAGGCGATCTAAGAACATAATTATGTTAAGGGGATAAGCCCCATGGATGGCTTGTTAGGCCTACCGCTGGAGAGAAAAGTTATTAATCACACACTTGTAATCATTATCCAATAAAAAAAAATTCAACAACAAAAAAACATTCAATTAATTCTAACTTTTTTTTTTTTAATTACATCTACAAACGCTCAACTGTTGTGGAATGTACAATATTTGGTCGTAAGTTTAAAAAAATATAATTCCAATCAACCCCAACCAAAAACAAGATTTTTTTCTAATTATAGCCATTAGGGGTAAAGAAAATAAAATCATGCATGTATTACACGCAGGCCAATATGCATCGTTAAAACGAGCATCAGATTCGAGATCTAATTTATTAAAGTATAAATATTTAAATATGATCTACTATCTAATTCCTATCAATGGACAAAGTATAATATTTGCCAAAGCTACTCACAAAAAGTTCAAATGGCTAAATCGTTTCATCGGTTTGGTTTCTTAATTTCATCTCGTTGGTGCTATTTATTTCCAAGAGATGACCATAAACCAAGAAATAAAATACTTCGATATTGCAACATAACACTCTACTCAAACCACTACACCCGCTTCCTATATACAAAAATATTTACATATATGTACAATTATACAACTATATATTTACACTATGTACAACTATAGCTACCATAGTACCACCAAAAAAAAATTTCATTAAAAAAAAATGTGGACCCAAATCGGTTTTTTTTCCAAATAAAAATTATTTTTTTAAAGATGCACACAATTCCTAGGGGCCTCTTGCGGTCCCAACCACCGTCGAGGGTTCTCTTCCCTGTGATTGGACTCGAAGATGGCGTTCTCCTCAGCCAATGTCTCCGCATAAGCGTGCATGACTGAAGAGAACTCCACCTCCTCGACCAACCACGCCGCCTTCTGTTCCTTCCTCCTGCTCTTCTTCTCTCTCCACCTTCTCCTGTCCCTCTCCAGCCTCCTCAAGCGCTGCCTTTCACTTCATCAGCTACCACTTCTCCTACCAACTCCTCATTCATCTCATTCACAATCTCACCTATTATTACATCCATCATCTCCTCGTACTGCTCATTCGCTATGTCCTCCATTATTTCCATATAAATCTCCTTCCTTCTCTCATTCATTTCCACATTCATCGCTTCCTTCTCCCTTTCGTTCACCACATTCATCACTTCACTCACAATCTCATGCATCACTTCATCTACCTCATTCACCCCTGGCTTGACCGCTGCCTGACCCAGCTCTCCTGGCCCCGGCCGCCGTTTGCTCCTAAACGAGCCGTGTTGTTTAATTGTGTGCATTTTATAAAAAAAAATTGAAACAAATTCCAAAAATTAAAAAATCAACCCAAACGGTTGACACCGACCTAATACCTAAAAAGAATTTTACCAAAATACAATATCAATATCAAAAAAAACCAAAATCGTTAGAGTCCCTTTTATTTTATTGTGTACATTTTCGATCAAAATATGTGATTAAAACTATCTAAACTCCAGTGGATAATTATTTTCAAAACAAAACAAAAAAAGTTTAAGAAAAACCAGACCCTACTGGTTTACTACCACATCCAAAAAATTAGAGTTTCATTGAACCGGATCAGTTAAAGTTAAACCAACTAAACCGGTTTTTATTTTTGTAGCCTCAAAAGTTTTTATAAAACACTTTTGCGCCCAAAAATAATAATTAAAAAAAAACTTGGTTGACAACAACCACAAATACCGGATAAATCGAAACTGGTTTGACCAACGCCCAGTTTATTTTATTTATATAAATTTTACGCGAAACTCGCGCCAAAAGGTCCCTGTTTCGGCGCCACTTTGTTATTTATTGTGACCGCTCTGATTTGAAGCCACTTTGTAAATCTCTTGGACCTTTATCACAAAACAAGTATATTGTAATAAATTTCGTCCAGAATGGGTTAATTTTATTTACTCATTCATTAATTAAAAGTTAACTCCTTTTCCAATCTTTTACTTGTATTCCATAAATTAATGTAAATTAAATTTGTTATACAAATGTTTACATTAATGAATTAAAAGGAGTTACCTAATACATTTTGCATAAATTAAATTTGAGTTCGCTAATACAAATGCAAGTATGAATGAAAACAGGTGTGGCCTATTTCAGATGTACGGACTACGTAGTATTGATTTCTAGTGGATTATAGAAGTTTCGATTTATTTATTTTTCGATATAAATAAGCAAACAAAAATATCAGATAGTCAGTTCTACTTTTGCAATTAAAAGTGTTTATAAATATTCGCAAGTTTAAGGAATAATCGGTGGTACTTGAGCCTGGGTACTAATAGTGAAAGAATCTGAACTTAGTGGAACAGTAAATACAGATTTTACGATTCCGAATATTGTTGATTCAAATAGCGGAAAAGCGGTGAAGTTTATTGTACATAAATTGGAGACCCTGGAACTTAGCACAAGGAAAAACGGAAGCTGCTGTAATTTGATGACAAATAAAGTTTGAGATTCTGTTAACTAAAGATCTGTCTTTTACTGTCGTGTTTGTTCAATAATCTAAAAGAACCAACGAAGAGTCGTTACAGTGGTGTCAGAAGTGGGATTATCGAAACAATGGTCAAAACAGTAAATATTAGTGATCTCAGCCAGACCCAGCTAAAGGACGAGTTGAGGAAAAGGAATGCTCCAATCCACGGAACGAAGGCAGAACTTGCATTCCGGCTGCGTAAAATTTTAGAAGAAGCAGGTGAAAGCACAGAGGTCATAGAAATAGAGCTGGAGGATGCTCCGGTTCAGAATGCCCCCGCAATTGATCCGATGATGGTGTTGATGAAAGAAATGATGGCACAGCAACAACAACAAAAAGTAGAGCAACAACAACAACTTGCTGATATGATGGCCCGACAAGAAAAACTGGCAGCAGAACAAAAACTAGATCAACAACGACAACTTGCTGACCTGATGGCCCAACAAAAAGTAGATCAACAACAACAACTTGCTGATATGATGGCCAAACAAGGAAACGAGCAACGACAACAGTTTGCTGATATGATGGCAAAGCAAGAAAGTCTACGTGAAGTAATCGAGTCACGTATATCCAGTGCAGAGGTGAAAATCAACAACGTGGAAAGGGAGCTGCGGAAAGTTACCGAAGAACATGAAGAGAAACTACGCAATCTCTCGAGTGAATTACGCCAAGAAATAGCACAAGGAAAGTCAGGTAACACGATCAATCCATCAACTACTTCAGCCCCAGCTAGAGTGAAAACACCCGCATTTGATGGATCTACATCGTATCAGATATTTAAGATGCAATTTGAGATAGCAACAACTGGGGTTGACCACCAGCAAAAAGCAAATGCGCTTATATTGGCATTGAAGGGACCTGCTGCTGAAATTTTTCAAACACTATCAGCGACAGAGCGTGATTACAGCAAGATAATGGAGGCCTTAGAAGTTAGATATGGGGAAAGTCATATGCAAGCTCTCCATCGCATGCAGCTCAGAACACGAAAACAGGGAGTCAGTGAAACTTTGCAAGAGTTAGAGGCTGACATTGTCAGACTGGTTAATCTATCATACCCGAACTATAATGCTGAACATCGAGATGAGCTGGCAGCTGATACATTTATCAATGCTCTTCGAGATATACAAATGAGAAATCAGCTGTATCTGAGCGGAAAGAAAGTACCTGCGGAAGTCTTAGCATTGGCCCTACAAATGGAAGCTGGAAAAAGAGCGCTTGCCTTAGATAGAGTACGTAAGACGGAAGTTTCTGAAGAGCCACTAAAAGCAGCGCTTGATGAAGTGATAATGCATGTCAAAAAGTTGGAAGATAAGCCTGAACGAAATCAACGAAGAAGATCTAGCAGAGTAAGATGCTGGAATTGTGGGCAGTTAGGCCACATCAGACGCGAATGCAAAACACTAGTAGCAGCAAAAGAAGGAGTAGTTCCAGGCCGATTGATGAACCTTTCAAACAAGCAAGTGGATGTCAAAAAGGACGGAGATTGCCGTGTTGAACACCGGAAGAGAAGGATACATTGTAACGCTGATGATCTTTCAAGAAGACACTGTATTGAGGAGCGCAAGTCATGTAGCAGGACTGAGAGAAAAGAGGCAATGACAGTGAAGCAAATTAAGTTCCAAACTCCTGACGATTGGTGTACCGAGGCAATGAAAAGAGAGCAGCTAGAAGATCCAGCTATGGCTCCAATATTGAAATGGAAAACCGAGGAAAGGCGACCGGAGTGGAAAGAGGTCGCACCTTTAAGTACGGAGGTGAAATGCTACTGGGCGCAATGGGACTCACTATTGATGGATAACGGGATACTAAAAAGAAAATGGGAGTCCGCGGATGGAAAGAAAGTGTTAGAACAACTGGTGTTGCCATCAAGTCGAGTGGGAGAGGTACTGGGAAAGCTGCATGGAAGTATTTCTGGAGGACACCTGGGAGTCAATAAAACCCTAGCCAAAGTAAGGGAGAGGTTTTATTGGGTAAGGTATCGAACAGACGTGGAGCAATGGTGTCGGCGATGCGATACTTGTGCAGCGAGCAAAGGACCAAAAACTAGAACTCGAGGAGAGATGCAACAGTACAATGTGGGTGCCCCAATGGAGAGAATTGCTATAGACATCGCGGGGCCATTTCCGGAAACGACAAAAGATAACAAATACATCATGGTGGTCATTGATTACTTTACAAAATGGCCGGAAGCCTATGCAATACCGAACCAGGAAGCAGTTACGGTCGCGGAAACATTAGTCAATGAATGGGTTTGCAGATATGGAACACCGCTCGAGTTGCATACCGACCAGGGAAGGAATTTCGAATCTCAACTGATGGAAGAGCTGTGCAGAACACTCGGCATTAGAAAAACACGAACTACACCTATGAACCCACAATCGGATGGCATGGTAGAACGATTCAACCGAACCATGGAAGAACATTTGTCAAAGGTAGTAGAAGCCAACCAAAGAAATTGGGATAAGGATCTTCCGTTATTCTTGATGGCCTATCGTAGCGCAGTGCACGATACGACAAGTGAAACGCCAGCGAATATCATGTTCGGAAGAGAACTTCATCTTCCTAGTGACATCGAGTTTGGCATCCCTGGAGGTCTGGTATCCACGAAAACAGATTATGTGGGACAACTAAGGGAGAAGATGAATAAAATCCATCAGCAGGTTCGAGACCACATTAAGATTGCCAGTGACAAAATGAAAACCAGGTACGACATAAATGCAAATAGTGGCGGTTTTCAAGAAGGAAAATTGGTATGGCTATACAACCCCAGAAGAACTAAGGGAAGATCACCCAAGCTGCAGCCAGATTGGGAAGGCCCATATAAAATAATCAAACGAATTAATGATGTCATCTACCGCATACAAAAGGGACCCCGTACCAAGATGAAAGTGATACATCTGCAAAGGTTGGCACCGTACCAAGGTAACAGCACCAATGCGATCTCTGATATTGTTCGGGACGAACAAAACTAAATGGAGGGCAATGTAATAAACTTCGTCCAGAATGGGTTAATTTTATTTACTCATTCATTAATTAAAAGTTAACTCCTTTTCCAATCTTTTACTTGTATTCCATAAATTAATGTAAATTAAATTTGTTATACAAATGTTTACATTAATGAATTAAAAGGAGTTACCTAATACATTTTGCATAAATTAAATTTGAGTTCGCTAATACAAATGCAAGTATGAATGAAAACAGGTGTGGCCTATTTCAGATGTACGGACTACGTAGTATTGATTTCTAGTGGATTATAGAAGTTTCGATTTATTTATTTTTCGATATAAATAAGCAAACAAAAATATCAGATAGTCAGTTCTACTTTTGCAATTAAAAGTGTTTATAAATATTCACAAGTTTAAGGAATAATCGGTGGTACTTGAGCCTGGGTACTAATAGTGAAAGAATCTGAACTTAGTGGAACAGTAAATACAGATTTTACGATTCCGAATATTGTTGATTCAAATAGCGGAAAAGCGGTGAAGTTTATTGTACATAAATTGGAGACCCTGGAACTTAGCACAAGGAAAAACGGAAGCTGCTGTAATTTGATGACAAATAAAGTTTGAGATTCTGTTAACTAAAGATCTGTCTTTTACTGTCGTGTTTGTTCAATAATCTAAAAGAACCAACGAAGAGTCGTTACAATATTATAATTTGCACCGGAATAGTTCAAAACAATTATCATATATATTTAATCACTCTAAGAAACTCACAAAAAGAAAAATATGGACTAATTTATTATAATTTGACGAACGGTATAGCAGCGGATTGACCCCAAAGGAATCCGGAATTAGGAATCTCTTAATTTTAATCTAATTATTCTAACATAATAGTAGTAGGATATCAAATATGACAAAGATAAATTTTATAAAAAAAAGTAAAACTCACAGGTGTTGTATGTTGTGTGTATTCTTCATCAATTAGATTTAATAGTTTCTTTTCTTGTTATTTAAATTATGAACTGTTGTATGATCTGCAATCCGTCCCTGACACAACAAATTCTTGGATGGTTCAATAAAATACTGGATGACTGGGTGGTTCTTTGTTAAGCCCAATAAACCATCGTAATATCCCATGCAATTATTGATGACGTTGACTTATTGCTTCCGCAAAATGTTGTGGCCCAAATAGCGTATTATGAATGCCATAAAAAAAAATTAAGATGGTTTTGTGTTATGACGTTCTCAAATCGTATTTAAATTTAAGATTTAGTGTAAGAAACGTACCTTTTACTTGGTACGTTAAAACGTACCAAGTTCCCCAGCACTAAGCCGTTGGATGTTGGTAGAATGTCGCTCGCACTTTTATTAAACGCCGTGAATTTCCTTCTGGAGTGTATTTGTTCTTCCAAAAAAACTTTTTTTTCTACTATCACAATTATTATTTTTTTGTATTTTAAAATAAAAATATACATTTGTCTTTAGACAATGTCAAAATGACCTTTTCAGTTGTAATTCTAAACTAAAATCGACTTTTTGTTTATAACACTAAACATGGAATGTTTTTCTTTTAACAATCAAATCTCGAATGACCGATTAAAAAATGTGATTTTTTTGACATCTCTTTATGAAATCGTGGAAACGATTTTACGGTGTGAACACTAAAATTAGGTATGACATTTAAAATAAAAATAAATCAACTTATTTTATAAATATATATTTATGTTTGGTGTGATTTTTTTGCTGAAATTAAAAGTAAAATAAATTTTAGCATTAATATAATAAATGTTTTCAGTTTTTTATAAAAAATATATATGGAAATTATTTTTTCCCAACCAAAAAATTAACAATAAAAAGGACGCGCTAAAAATTAATATGTCATACCTAATTAATAAGAGTTTACATCACCGTATCAAATTTAAAAAGTATGATGGTGAAAAGGGCTAGCAAATTTGATACGTAGCAAATTAGATACTGGTTCAAACTTAGTATTAGTTGGCCGTTATAGTTATTTGACAAAGAAATTGTTTTGAGTTATTACTATTGTAAAAATGAACTGAAACGATTGAAATAAATTTTTATTGAACTAGAAAAAGAATATGAATTGGTTTTATAATTGTTTAGGTGAATATAGCGGACGTTACAAGTTTACTGGATACCTGGTCATGCGGGTATCGGTGGTAATGAAGAAGCTGACAAATTGGCAAGGCGAGGTGCTATTACATCTTTTGCCGGCCCGGAACCTTTTTGTGGATTGGGGACAAAAGCCATCCATGAAAGGATGAAGGAAGTAATTATGATGGAATGGTCCACAACCTGGAACAACACCGCGGGCTTAAGGCAGTCCAAGGAGTTGATTGGACAGTTTAATCAAACGAGGACAGTAATGTGTTCTAGGATGAATAGGAACAACCTGAGAATACTGACAGGGGTTCTTACAGGACACTGTAAACTAAGAAAACACCGTAAGAACATTGGGGTGGAGCCGAGGGACGAATGAAGATTCTGTCTATTGGAAGAAGAGACCCCAGCTCATCTTCTCAAAGATTGCGGAGCGTTGATCTACACGAGAAGGTTGCATCTGGAGGAGTATAATATTGCCAGACATGACCTGCATAAACTTAACCCTCTCCACATCCTGAAATTCCTAAGAGGTGCTGGATTGTAGGAGGTGCTCTAACTGGGTATGCACCAGGGAGTAGTAGGGTGGGGTGCAATAGATCATTTTGGTCGCAGTATAACATATCACCACCGAATTTAATCTAATCTAATCTACAAGGAAGTGGTGACTTCCAATATATGCACCTCTAAAGGATCGCACAACCAGAACGCTCGAAAAGCAACATGCTGTTATTAGTACGTGATCAATTTGATTCCGAGTGTTTCCATTCGGTGAGACCCAAGTCTGCTTATGAATCGATCGATGCGGAAAGAAAGTACTGGCAATTCTCAAATGATTTGATGATGCAAACTCAGTCTTTCTCTCACCATTATCATTCGAATTCAAATGCAGGCTGTTTGGACCCACCACATTTCCATAAGAGATATCTCCTCCAACCTGCCCATTAAAGTCACCAAGAACCATAATAAAGTCGCGTGTTGGTGTTTGTGCCATAACCTTTTCCAGTACTATGTAGAAAGTATCCTTCTCGTCGACGGTCTTAGCTTCAGTAGATGCATGCACGGCAATAAGAGAAATATTGTTGTATGTACCGCGTGAACGTAGGCAACAGATCCTCTCATTGACCGGGATGAATTTCATCACTGCTTCTTGCATGCGTGCACCAACAAGAAAACCAGTACCAAACTTTTTTTGAGAAGGATGACCACTACAGTATAAAGAGTGGCTATCTAGATCTTGTTTTCCGATTATTGGCTGTCTAATTTCTTGCAGAACTATGATATCCATCCTATATACCTCTCAACCTCTGTTTCTAGACTTATTAGAGCATCAGGAGCGCTCAGACTGCACATGTTCCACGTTCCGATTCGGTAGTCTGGTCCTTTTTCACGTCCAGGTAAAATTTTGTTGATTTGTCCGGGTCTGATATCCTCTTTCTGATTTCCAAATTTAACAAAGTAGTTTTTTCGGGGTCAGGGTGTTAATCTTAGGCCCAACCCAAATTGTCGTGAATGGGTTCGTTCTTCATCTTAAGGTTACCAGAAACAACCTTTTTACACGTTTATATAGCGAGCCGCTTGATTCAAGATAGACGCCCGCTCCAAGCCGACCCTGTCATGGAGAACAGACGCTTGAGTAGCATTGGTTTTAAGACACCAATACGCCGTATGTAGCATATTGACGAGGCAGTTTTTACTCTGCTTGTCTCCAGTGCGCCAACCTTATTCTGTCAGCATTACCCAGGCAGCATGGCGTGGACGTCGAATTTCGGATTTGGCTACCCATGTATGCTTACCATATTTAAATACAAATCAAAATTATAAATTAATTATTTGTTTTAGTTAATTAAAATCCCAACAAAAATTAAGTTTAATTTAATTTTCAACAATTTATTTAACAATATATATTTCCTTTTCAACTGTCATTTGAATTTAGCGACAACTGTCAAAATTTACTTTGTTAGGGTACTAGAGTAAATTAAATTATTCCATTCGATTTGCAAATTCCGTTTCACCGGAGAAATAGCCCACGGCAACAGATTTAATTCAATTAATCTTCAATACTACCCTTATCGACATCGACACTCGTAATGGGCGATAGAAATCTAGAAGAAAACTTTTATCACTGCCATTAAAAGGGAGGACAGTTGAGTTTTTAACCGTTTGAGAAAGACTCTGTGATCGGGCAAACATTTCTGCCGGCCTTCCATTATTATCGTCTTCGGTCGTCTAAGAAAATTTTAACCACGACTTGTTGTGGAAGTTGTTGTTGTTGTTGTAGCGACGTGTGTAGTGATAATCCTCCGGCTCCATATACAGGTTCAAGAACTCTGCTACAGCACTTGAGCGGTACCATAAATCTTCGTTTGCCAGCCTCACAATTAGTAAATTTGGTTCTAATTTGGTGCACAATATTAGTCAATTGATTAAAAAAGTTGGGGATATGTTTGTTTGGAAACCGATTGACAATAGAAGACCGAATTGATCATTTGGCCAGCATGTAACACCTCGTAGTGCATGTAGCACCTCGTAGAATAATTCCCTTACCTTCCTTCTTACCTTATTAGATGTTAATCGCTTTGTCTTTGACCATGATCGTTTATTATCGTATTTAATTTCAACACCCATGATAATTCGCTTCAGAAATGGATCGACTTAGTTACGTTTTAGCTAAAGAAATTTCGGTTAGTCTAATTTCTTTGCCATAATTCATTTGGCACCCAAACGTTGAGCTTCTTTGCGTAGCCAGTTATTTTTGCATGATTCCAGTTGCAGCCGCTATACATTACAAATTATTTTGAATGTTTGTATAGCGTTTTTGATTCCAAATAGCACATTTTATAGCCACCTAGTCTAGTAACAAACACGACGGTTACCTTTTATATCACTTCATATCATTACATATATTCAAATAACTTTAGCAACATACGAAAATAATGAGATAAATAGCATAGATCAATCTATCTATAATATACATATTCTACCTAACAACAAAAACTACAATTAGATATTATTATTTACCTAAAAAACGGTAATTTGGATTTTTTTTCAAAAATGTGATACAAAATATACGTTTTGGGTAAATAATAAGTACCTTCAGTAATCGTCACTGATCAGGGCTCCCAATTGGAATCCAATCTCTTCAACGAGTTGTCAAAACTTATCGATTTCGAAAGTAAACGCACTACAAGTTATAATCCGAAATGCAACGGACTAATCAAACGTTGGCACTGAACTCTAAAATCCGTGATAATGGCCTACGAGTACGACAGAACAGATTGGACACGAATAATACCGTCAATATTAGTTGGATTACGAATCAATTTCCGTGAAGATTTCCAATCTTCATCGGTTGAGCTCATCTACGGTACGAACATACGTCTCCCCGGAGAAATCTTCTGCCAAAATTCTAACTTCGCTCCTCAATATGATTTTGTTTCACAATTGAAACGACATTTTGATCACCTTCGTCCCGCCTTTGCGTCAAGGCACACCTCCTAAAGTTTTTGTCTCCAAAAATCTCGAGTCTTGTTCGCATGTTTTCTTACGTACGGATTTAGTACGTAAAGCACTACAACCGCCATTGCCATACGAAGGTCCTTTCGAAGTCGTCAGCCGCGATGATAAAAATTTCGCTATTGACCGTAACGGTCAATACATTCGAGTTTCCATCGACAGATTTAAACCTTTATTAAGGGAACAATCTGAAGATGATTTAACTCAAAACTACTCGAGTACTAATCTTAACTCACCTACTCGAGTACTAATCTCAGTTGCGCTGCCGAAACTTCGTCTTCTACAAATATTCTCCATTCTACTCTTTCGGACATATTCCAGTCTTCTATTTCTACCTCCGCAGAAACAAGGCTACGCGACGCTAAGGCAAATGTATCAGCTAAAAGGGTTAGATTTGATTCCATTCCTCTACAACAGATATACCATCCTGCATCCACAATTACGCGAGCAGACAGAACCACTCGTATCCCTACAAGCTTCCTTCGTGCTGTAGCACAAAGATCTTCTATATCGTCTCATCTTCGACGAAAATAGGGGGAGGGTGATTGTGGCGACAAATTAATTCAATAATAATGGCTATAGTTACACAATTATAACGTATAAATACACAATTTATAACGAAAGTAATCTTGGCTGAAAGATAAACTTTGCCAACCATAACAATTTGTTCGGTACTTGATAAAAGTAACACAAATTGTTTGGTAAAGATAAAAAAAATTCTGTTTTATAAATATAAAGTATTATATTTTTTAAGCTGTAAAATGTATTATGTTTATAAATTAAAGAAAGGAAACTTAATAAAAAGAATATTTGGTCCAAAAAATATTAGTTTATAAATTTTAAAGTGCAATATAGATGTTATACTCCATGGATACGTCATTAACCAAATTGACAATGTGAATCTCTTGGGATAACTTGCTTTGACAATTAAATCTCTGAAACAGCAAAAACAACAACCAATAATTTAGATTATACCACGATATATTTATTATTATTATTCTGCTAAATCATATTATATCATCTCTATTTCAACATTTCATACATCATCTCCATCATCTGGAAAACGCTACTAGCAACCAATCTTCATAGTAAAGTCAACATCCAATAGCTATTAAAACTCCATTTTATGGTCGCTATCGTATTTTTGTTCCAATGCATGTATTACTTCATTATTACTTTTGCGGTTGTTTTCCGCCAAATGCTTCAACAGAGTCCTTCTTATGCGCAACTTTCACTACCTCTCACCGTTCCAAATATTCTTTTCTGCGGCTCTCGAACTGGAACTTGAAGATGGCGGAAGATGTGATGCCGCCATATGGTGTTTGGTGGTTTTAATATATTTTATTTCATACTGATATCTAAAACGACATTTTTCGGATCATTTATGGTACAAAAAGTTGAACTTTAACGTCCTAGGACGTTAAAGTTCAACTTTTTATACCATAAACGTTGAACTTTAACGTCCTAGGGACTTAATAAAATTTTATAAAGTCTTAGGACGCTAAAGTTCAACTTTTTGAGCAAAATTTAAAACTCATTTCTTTTTATTTTAATAAATTTCCAGTATGAAATAAAATTTTGTATTTACCTCAAACGAAAAGTGTTTTTAAAGGTACTCAAAAGTAATTTCGGTTGTTAACCAACTAGCTCGTACTTTAAAGTTTCACTTTTCGTTCTAGATAAATAATAGTAGTTTAATCAATGAGTGAATAATGAAGTAGTTTATTCTCAAGCAAAAGTTTAAAATTCGAGCGAGGCACGAGCGAGAATTTTAATTTGCGAGAGAATAAAATTCATTATTCACGAATCGATTACAATACTTTATTCTCTGACAAAGATTTTATTATAAAAAAGAATTGTGTATTATAAAAAATAAAAACATTTTCTTCAATTAAAACAATAAATCTTTATTGTTTTAATTGATAAATCAAATTTCTTAATAAAAAAACCCTGATGATAAAAAACGCCCTTCTCATACAATCAACCAAGTTCAACTAAACGAAATAAGAGAATTACTCAAAATTTGATTTTTGAACAAAACTTATCAAAGCAAATGTGATTATAATTTGAAAATAATTTTAATGAAATCAAAATAATTTGACCAATTGGAATCATACCAATTGAATAAAAGTTTCATTAGGCAATAGGTTAAGTTCATTAGGCTATAGGTTAAAAAACAATACAATAATACATACTATTATTATCGAAAAAACATACAAATAAAGCTGATATAATTAAATGGAAGAGAATAAATAACTATTATATATATCACATATGTAAAGTAACTTTAGTCTTTTCAAAATTGTACAATCTCTTCTCAAAATCATTAATTTTAATTAAAACTTTATTTTGAGATTCTTAGATTTCACTTTGAATTCTCTGGACTTTTCTATCGAAGGCTGTTGACATTTGTAGAAGTTTCTCATCCAAGTGTTGATGAATGTTACATTCATTTATTTGCTGATTTATCTCATCTCTATTTACAACCAGTGTTATTTCTTCCTTATTAATAGCCATATTATTGTTTGCTACTTCTATCTCTTGGTTTATGTTGTTACTATTTTCTTCTTTAGTAGCAGTCATATTAGCATTTATCTGGTTCACATTCAAATTAATTTAATGCATCACAGTCATTTTTTTTTAAATAAAGTGTTGTGTAATAGGAATTCGAATATGGTCACAACTAGTGCAGAGAAATTTTGATCCACAGTAGCAGGAACAAAATAAATGCTAAATTATTGATTGGTGTTGAATTACAATTTTTAAATCTTCAGAGGTTGTGACCAGAATTAACGCAAAGCATTTTGAGATAGATATTTTTTGTAATTAATTTCAAAAATACTGCGACAATATATTATTTAAGGATAGTTTACGTTTGTATGTACAAATTGCTACTTTAAAGTAATTTTTTCTATAATTTATGAGATAACGACTTAATAGGATTTGTTACCCTCACGACGGAATGTTTTGGTTCGGTTTTCCATTTTGAGAAATGGTTTTAGGAAAACCGAAATCAGCAAAAGAATTAGTTTATGAGTGCTTTAAATCTGTGGAAATAGTTATGATACTAAGTCAAGATATTTTTAATTGTTGATGAACTACTTAAAGTGTTAATCTAATCTAAGTGTCTAAAGTCTAATCTAATCTAAGTGTTAATCTTCTTATACACTTTAATAATATTTTATTATTCTAAATAAATTTTCTGTCTCTAAGAGACCTGAGACCAGAGAATGAATGAACCAGAGAATGAATTCTGATTATAGAGATCAGAATTCATTCTCTGGTCTCAGGTCTCTTAGAGACAGAAAATATATTTAGAAAAATAAAATATTGTTAAAGTGTCCTTGTGATCTTATATCCACACAACTTACACAAATTGCTGTTCTTATATTAATTGCGGCAAGTGTTGCGTGCACAATTGCTGTTCTTAAAATCACAATTTGTGTAATTTGTGCAACACAAATTACACAAAAAATTTTCTTGTGGCAGATTAAAATTATTTGTGCAAGTTTGTTTTGACATATGTCAAATGGGTTATGTAAGGTTATGTAAACGAAAACAAATTAAAATTGGTGCTAAATATCGTTAATTTATTTATAATTAAGAGCTGATATAATTTTCTTAACATTTTCGACATATTTTATTTAAGTTAGTCTGAAATTAACTTAAATTTAGTTAATTTTTGTGCATATACAATGTTTCAAATTTAATTTGAACTTTTGCTTGCACAAATGCTGTTCTTATAATCCTTTCACAAATTGCACAAATTTTAAAATTGACAGACACAAATTGTGTTTTACCTTGCACAAATTGTGTAAGTTGTGTGGATAAAAGATCACAAGGTGTATAAAAAGTCTTTTAATCAAAAATTTTCATTAAGTCAAGATACTATAAAGATAATATGTTAACAAGGCATAAATGTATAGTAGAATTTTTTTGCCAGCGAACACGAAATTTGTTTGTTATGCGCATATTGTTTGCACATTCAGTGTCTCGATTAAAATATTAAAAAAAAACTATTGGGGTCCCATTAAAATGGACAAAAAAGAACGCATAAAATTAAAAAATTACGATTGAAATTAAACCAATTGTCATAAAAAACCAAAAACTAGTAAAAATATTAATGATTATGTAGGCAATGTAACAAAATTTTGATAATTTAAAATAATTATAATAAAAATAACGACGCCTATGGAAACAAATATCAAAACAAGCAAATGGTACGAACTAGAAGTAGAAATTTAACTCATATAATTGTTTTGAAAACAAATTTATCCCAAAATAAATAATACATCTCTGTTTTACTTTTTGTCTCATCTTTTATCTCTTGCTGCGTCCTATCTGTCAAAAATTCTTTGGCAATTCTACTATATGTAAAGTGACAAGTTGGATTTCGTCAAGTAGGAAGAAATATTTTGTTTTATAATAAATCATACTACATTACATGTTCATCGCCATTATTTTATTCTTCTGCGGTATAGGAGATATAAACCATCACATTTAGTCCCTCTAAAATGGTTTTTAATGTGCATTCAAAGCTTTCAATTTCAAATAACTCTAAAAAATGATATCATTTTTATCTCTTCTCATTCTTAAACCCTTATTAGAAATATTATTGAGAATTTGACACTGCCATATATTTTTCATTAAGAACTAGTTTTTCTATCATACTTAGGGTGACCATTTTTTTCTAAGTGAAATCAGCGGTGACATGTTGTAACATCGAAGTTTTCGATGTTCGATAAAGTATCGAAATTTTCGATAAATTGGCATGTTGTAACATTTTCAACCATCACTTTTTTCGATTCTCCTATTTTTCGATTCTTCGCACAAATGCTGCCAACGTAAAACAGTTACTATCGAACGAAAAAGTTGTAACGTACCAATTATATTTATTTTCGCTTCGATGATCACTATCGAAGCGAACGCAAGTGATGTTACAACATGTCACCGCAGTACTAAATTTTAAAATATGTACTATTCTTAATCTCACCGAATTCCTATGTCTCTTCTAAGTCGAAAGGTAAATGTGTAAAGCGAAGTAGAAAAACCTGGTTTTCATTTTTTAGTAGTTTTAAGGAAATTCTGTTAATTTGAGACTAGGGCTTGTAAACCAGATAAAACCGAAACCGGCTACCCGGGTTTTTGGTTAATTCTTACAAAACCGACAAAAACCGGATTTTTCTGTAAACATCGAAAAAAATTTATTGTTAACTAGAAAGTAAATTTATTTTTTCGTATTCTGGATGCAGTAGAATATATGTAGAATGTAGATACATTAATTAAAATTTGTATAGAAATGGATCTCATTTCTGCATAGAAATATTCGTAATTTACAGTCTAGTTATTATCATCGAATACGTTATCCATAATGTGGAAGACTTTATTAACTTCGCCTGCGGATTTACCCGTCATAACTTTATTTTGGTTGTTTATATATTAAATTCTTAGGTATAATCTACTCAAAAAAGTATTCGAACATAACATAACGTATTCATCAACGATTTGAACTTTTTCTCCAGTATTCAATTAGAAGAAATTTTGGTAGGTTTTATGGCTTTTTTCGTTATAATTAAAATATTTATTTCGTGACTTAAGCGTTTTTTTGACTTAAACGAGTTAAGCGTTTTTCTTAATTTTCAGCGAAAGCATAAATAAATCCTTGATTTTAAACTTTTAGTTTCAGATTAATCAGATTTCACTTTAAGAAACTGTGTTAATTAATTCCAATGAAGGATGTGAACAAATTTTTGTATGCAACTCGATAGAAAACAGATTTTTCCGTACTAGATGCATTTCAAAACATCGCAACGCATTCAGAAAAATCTTTCTTTTCTAAACGCACCAATAACTTTCTCCTGTTTTTCAGTACTAAATATTCTAAATATTGTCTTATATTAATTTATTGTTTATCGACAACAGTTTTTAAAAATTACAGAAAACTTTTAAAAAAAATTTTCTTTTGCTGGCGACCATAATATAAATATTGATAATAGAATTGATAATATTAGGTACAATTTAGACGATGAAAATACTAACGAAATACTTCAAAAATTTTGAAAGACTGTGAAATTTTTCGGACAATCTCCAGTAAAAAATATTCTATTGCAGTGATATGTTGAAAAAAATGCTGGAAAAAACTTAAACTTATATTGGTACTGCAAAACAAGATGAAACTCACTTATGCCTATGATGGAGAGGTTAGTACAACTAAAAGATTGCATAAAAAGCGCAGTGAAAGAAATCGGACGTTAAAATTTGTTTAATGAAAACAACTTTAATGTTTTGGTAGATTTAATAGAAATATTAAAGCTGACAGAATTGGCGGTAAAATAACTGAGTAAAAACGCTTCAACCTTACGCTCTGCAGAAGGAGTGCTTGCATTTTTGTTTAATAAAACTTTAAAAATATATTTAAAGTGGTCCTCAAGATAGTTTAATTTTAAATAACCAAAAAAACCGGGTAATACCCGGTTACCCGGTTTTTAATTTTATTAAAAACCGAAACCCGGTTTTATAAATTAACCGGGTTTTGACATGCCCTAGTTGAGACCAACACCAGAAGTTTGTAAAATACAAACTAAAACTACTACAACTACAACTTTCCGCCAGGGTTAGAATTTTGATATTTATTTTTCGTGTGTAACTGCCACAATTTAAAAATAAAAGTATTTTTTGTTCAAGTCATTTTTATTACAAGTTCATACCAAACGATGACTCGAATAGTTTTATTTCTATATTTAAATTGGAACTTAAATTAAAATTTAACAATTTTCTTAAAAATCAGTACTTTCAGTACATAATTTTAGAAATCAGTAAAAATCAGTACCGAATATGTCTATCAGTACAGAAGCTAGAAAATCAGTACTGTACTGATAAAATCAGTACGAATGGTCACTCTAATCATACTCAAATACTTTTAAAAACTTTCAATCAATTAGGTTCTGTGCTACGCGAGAGAGAAAACATAATGAAAATGTAATTATTCATAAATATACAAAAACTGATGGCGTATAAAATTCCAAAATACAATTTTAAGGAATACTGAAGTGGAGCCCTTTCATATGATACCCTACTTGACTCGATAAAAAAATGTATGTTCTCAAAGGTCTCACATCATAGCCCAGTAAAACAAACAAAAACAACTTTATTCATTTTTTAATCTAACATCTTGGTGAATGGATACATTAGTTTTATGTGTATCTCAATTTACAGGTATTTCAGGTATAGTTTGCGAGATAATCGATTACAAATAAATAGTGGAACCCTAAAAACTAATTATTTAAAATTCAGCAGATGATTCTACTGACAAAATTTAAGACTCCACCGTGCAGTAAATTTTTCTGGAGAGCGTAAACAGATGGACAACCACTTTGTTTTATTATTGTCGAAGATAGATTACTTTATCAAATTTTTTGTTTTAGCATCCTGTCGTTTTTGAATCTACAGTTTCTTAGAATGCTGCAGAACTGTAACAGTTACATAATATTACTATATGTGTTATTATGGTTTTCCATATTATTCACTGTTTATGTGCTTATGTCACTTTTGAATTAAAATGCAATATTTAAAAATATACTTTTTACTGTTTATTTTTAATTTTATTTTATTAATAATAATATAAACTTCCTTATAGTAACAATTTGAATTTGATTTATTTTATTGAATATCGATTTCGACTTACGTCATTCTCAGTTCTTAAATTATTCTTACAATTTTTGCTTAAACTATTACTTATATACTATTTCAACTGCTATTTTTTATTATTATGTCATATATTTTGTTAGTTTTAGTGTCGGTTTTATCATTTAAAATGTTGCTATTGTTTTTATGTTTATATATTTCTATTTCTTCCAATCTATCTAGATGTTGTCCTTTTCTTTTTTATGTAATATGGTTAAATTGGTGTATTTGTGTTTTTCTATTTTTAAATGTAGGATTATAGCCAGATATGCCGGATTTTGGATCGCTCTTATTAATTTCACTGGTGTGTTCAATAAATCTTTTTGTGAAGGACCGCCCCGTTTGGCCTATATAAAACTTACTGCAGTCATCACAGGTAATTTTATAAACACCTGCGTCTGAGGTTTGGGTTTTTTTAGTTTTTAGGTAGTTTTCTATTTTATTTTTGTTTTTGTAAGCTGCAATATATCCATATTTTTTTAAAGTTTTTCGCATTATTTTGAATGTTGTTTTGTTATATGTTACGCCTATGTATTTTTTGCCTACTACGTTTTTTTCATTCTTCAATTCGTAATAATAACGAAAACAATGCCACAATAACCAAAGCAGATAAAGGGAATACATTAGTCATCTTGAAAACTACAGACTACAACAGTAAGATAGATGAATACATCATTAATAGGTACATCGAAAAATTAATTAAAGGTCCAACGAATGAATATAATGCACAAATAAAAACAATCATCAACAAATCTATCAATATATTAAGTGATAAGAACATAAGGTATAACAAAATGATAAAACCAACAACACCATATATAAGAGGATTACCAAAAATACACAAACCATATACACCGATAAGACCATTAATTAATTTCACCACAGCACCAACATACGAAATAGCGAAGTACATAAACAAACTATTGAAGTATCACATAAAATTTGATAACAGTTATTCAGTAAAAAATAACACAGAATTAATCAATAGAATAGAACCAATAATAATACCTCACAACGCAAAATTAGCATCGTTTGATATAACCAACATGTATTCTAACATACCAATAAAAGATACAATAAATATAACAAAAAATATGTTAATAAAAAATGGTTTAAACCCAACAGATACACAAGAAATAATAAATATAATAACCGAAATAACAAAACAAAACTATTTCACACATAACAATGATTATTATCAACAAACAGAAAGATTACCTATGGGAAGCCCACTATCTGGAACTTTAGCCGAAATATATCTCAACGATTTTGAAACAAAATATATACATAATAACTTAAATCCACACAAAGAAAAACTGATTTATTGGTATCGCTACGTTGATGATATAATTTTATTACTTAAAGGAACAAATAGACAGCTTAATCTATTACACCAATACATAAACAGCATAAAACTTTCCATTAAATTCACGTTAGAAAATGAAGAAAATAATACAATAATTTTTTTGGATTTATCAATCACAAATGTAGATTCAAAACACACATTCAAAATATTCCGAAAACCAACCCAAACGGATCAAACACTAAATATTAAATCACATCATCCATACCAACATAAACTAGCTGCATACAACCACATGATCAATAGACTGAACAATATACCAATGAATGCAGAAAATTATCAAGACGAATTAAACAACATAAAACACATAGCCAGTAAAAACGGATATAAAAACGAAATAATTGACACATTAAATAGAAAACATAAAAACACGAAAAATTTGCAAACCCTAACAACATTGAAGAATGAAAAAAACTGGAAGCAGGCAAAAAATACGTAGGCGTAACGTATAATAAAATAACATTCAAAATAATGCAAAAAACTTTAAAAAAATATGGATATGTAGCTTACAAAAACAAAAATAAAATAGAAAATTACCTAAAAACTAAAAAAACCCAAACCTCAGACACAGGTGTTTATAAAATTACCTGTGATGACTGCAGTAAGTTTTATGCAGGCCAAACGGGGCGGTTCTTCACAAAAATATTTATTGAACACACCAGTGAAATTAATAAGAGCGATCCAAAATCCGGCATATCTGGCTATAATCCTACATTTAAAAATAGAAAAACACAAATACACCAATTTAACCATATTACATAAAAAAGAAAAGGACAACATCTAGATAGATTGGAAGAAATAGAAATATATAAACATAAAAACAATAGCAACATTTTAAATGATAAAATCGACACTAAAACTAACAAAATATATGACATAATAATAAAAAATAGCAGTTGAAATAGTATATAAGTAATAGTTTAAGCAAAAATTGTAAGAATAATTTAAGAACTGAGGATGACGTAAGTCGAAATCGATATTCAATAAAATAAATCAAATTGTTACTATAAGGAAGTTTATATTATTAATAAAATAACATAAAAATTAAAAATAAACAGTAAAAAGTATGTGTTTAAATATTGCATTTTAAAATATTACTACCTAGGTATATGAATTTTGAAATGTTTGTTAAACATTGCATCACTTTTAGAGCGAAAAGCGTCGTAAATTGAAATTCAAACAATTTTTTACACGGTTTTTCTTTTATATAAAAATTGATATAGATATATATTTATTTATTGATTTTTTTATACTTGTTTTAAAATTTCGATTATATATCAATATATAATACAATTATCATTTTTAATTAAATTATTTTATTTCACTTTCCTCCTACAATTAATATAATTTTGAAAAATTTTAATTTTAACTTTCCTTTAGGAGTTATCATTTGTTTTTTTAAATGTGTATTTTTTATTAGAACTTCCATTAATTTTATTATAAATATAATTTGTTTGATTTTTTAATTTTCATCATGTTTGCTTAATCATTTTAAAACTTGCTATTTTTTTTTTAAATTTCCTTTTAATTATTTTAAGTCTTAATGTTAATTATGTAAGATATATCGATAAATGCAATTATAATTAATCAAATTATAAACGTAAATTTCGATACGTAATATTATTTTAATTATTTAAAAATTAAAAAATCCATCTAGTTATAATTAAATTTTTTTTTATATTTATTTACACTTATTTTAAAATTATTAATGAAACATTAAATCTAATTATTTACTATAGAATTAGAGTTATTTATTTAATGATTCAAAATATACTGAACTTGACTTTTAAATATAAAACTAAAATTTTATGATGCATTTAATTAGTTTGAAAAATGTGAAATTAGCTAACGTCGTTCACTTTCAGTAGGGTAAAGATAAGTTTTTAGTATTTTGAAATACGTTTTAAAATTAAACAATGTAGCACGTAATTATGGCAACAAGCGAAATACATTTCCAAAATCAAAGTAGAGGTTAAAAAAAAGAGCATACAAAATCAATTTTCGGGTCAATCTAAAAACTTTGCATTAATAAATTTTTCATAATGCTGTGCAATATTTGACTAATTTTAACAGTTGATTGCACTATAGTCCAAGAAATTGTATACGAGATCTGACTATTTTAAACAGAACCGAACTGATTTTGTCTGAGCTTTGATTTGATGCCAGTTGTTGTTACAAAAGGAAATTAAAATTCAATAGTAGTTTACACAAAATTAACTAAATTTTAACTAGAATAAAAACTCATAAAAATTAAACTCAAATGTCGCCGTCACTCGTCGCTTTACGCCGTAGTATTACACGAAACAATTACAAAACGAAAAAACAAAAGAAACGGTCATACTACAATTAGACAATTAAATTATTATTTTTGACAAAAGGCTATGATAGAATAATAGAAAAATTTCACTGTTACAAGAAATACGAAAGAAATTGAAGACGATAAATATTTACAAAAAATAATTAAATTATTTCATTAACATACGTACATATAAACATTTAAATTATTTCTATATTTAGTATCAAATATTTATGCATGGCAGTGTAGTTTAAATGATTAGAACGCATATGCACCTAAAATCAAATGGTAGGGAGAGCTTTGCTGAGTTGAAATTGCAACATAAAAAATATTTTTTTAAATCCATTTTGAAATTTAGTTTTTTAATTATTAGTTAAAATATATAAACAATATAATAATTAAAGTCATCTCACGAAATATATATTCAAGATATTTTTTCTAAATAAGTTACATAAAATTAAAAATTTAGTTCGAGATTTGTGCTTAAATTTAGGGTACGCCTAAAATACGTATTTTAAGAAATGATTTTTAGGATGACAATAAGTCATATGGAAATAAATTTTATGGAAAATGTGCAAAATGCAAATTTCAGGAAAACAAAATATTTGAATAAGAAGATTGCTTTAAGTAGTATCCCAGGCGAAAAATTGTTTTACTTCCTATTAAAAGTGTGTTTCGCTGCAAAATACAGTTTTGAGGCGTAAGATAACCGAAACACGGATCGTATAGTTTAGCACGTGAAATTACCATTTTAACCAAAGCCATTAATGATCAGTTTCATTTGTTTAAATTAATAGTCCTATTTAATTGATAGAGGGCGAGAAACGTATACAATAAAACAAAACATTTTATCTCAACATACGTGTTTGATGGTAATTAAATATACATTTTCATTTTTTTTATCAAATAATAATGAAACAAAAAATTAAATTTAATTAACATTGATTGAAATTATTTAAGAATGAGAAACACGTGAAATTCATTTCTAGAATCTTTCCTGGATAACAAGTCTATAAGAAACAATTCAAAAAAGCTTGAAAAGCAGATCTTACAGGATTTTCAAATATAAATTTTCTAGCACCATTAGATTTCCCTCTCGAAACTATACGATGCGTATTTCAATGCACATTTTACTTTTGAACAATTTGAATACCATTAAATACTATCCAATTTTCTTTTTGTATATTTAAATTTTCATCATATATATTTTTTACAAACAAACCTAACCTGGATAATATTTTCATCCATTATGCAAATACAAATAATTCTTCCTAATCTAATTTCTTTATAAATGTGTGCATTGGCAGGTCAGATATAATCTAATAATAACTACAAAATACAAATTATTACACTTAATATAGATTTTTATAAAGACAGTCATGTGAAAATTACTATTTTTATAATATATATATATATATATATATATATATATATATATATATATATATATATATATATTAATTATTCAATAATTAATTTTATTTATAAAGTAAAAATTATATATTTAATTCTATAATTTTATTTATTTTTAAATATGTTTTTCTTTTTATTTAATTATATAGTTTATAATTATTATAAGAATAATAATAAATTTCTCTTTATGAAAAAGAAAAATATCACAAAATTTTATCAATTCTATAAATTAATTTTTAAATCGTTATTTACACTCTTAATTTATATACAATTTACACATAATAATTGCCTAATTTTTAGACAGTAGACTACACTTAGTTTAATTGTTTTTTAGTGTTATGATTTTTTTTTATTTCCTGATTCCTTGACACCACAATCATCTGACATTTTACCTTTCGCATGCGCTAATAGTGTTACTAATTTTTTATGCGAATCACCAACAATCCATCCATGCTGTTGCAAATGTTCACCGTCTTGAGTAAGATCATCATCGTATTCTTCATCATCCTCTTCATCATCATCACCACGGCGTCGACGTGATGGATTAATACGACCAAAATCTTCGTCAGATGATGATGACCAATAGTACAACATCTCTGACGCTATACGTTTGCGCCTCGCCAACGGAATTTTCCCTATATCAATCGGATCACCTTTATCGTTCAGTTTTTTCCTTAGCTTTGGATTAACTTTAATTCGTTCATCGTCGTTGATAATTCCCTCTTTTATTTCAATTCGACGGTCAGTTTTAGATTTTATCACTTTATTCGATTTTTTTATTTTTATTTTTGTTTTAGAGTCATCGTCTGAGTTGGAATCACGACTACAGTTTTTAGTGGTTGTTTTATTTATCTCTTTAAACGCTGTTGTTTTCCGTCTTTTCTTTATTTTTGATCGTTTTGCTGAACGATTCCAATCTGCCTCAAAATCACTCTCAGAATCATAATAAACAAGACGAGCTGTCTTTGTTTGATTTATTGATGTTGATTTTCGACGAGGTGGTGGTTGTTTGTTTAGTCTAACTGATTTTTTATTATTGTTGTTATTAAGCGCTTTAATGCTCTCATCAGTTTTAGGATCATCTGTATCACCAAAAATTTTATCATTTACAATATGATGAACTATATTATTTTCGGCTATACTTATTTTTTTCTCAATGGGTTTTTGTTTGAAATTAGAGCTTGATATATTCTCATTATCCGGAACATTTTCTACCTCGGATGATTGAGATTTAATATTTGTTGTGTTGTTTCGATCCACATCTTTATCATCTTTATTACTTTGTTTGGTTTCATTTATGGCTTGGCTATTTACACTTTCATTTTCAGTTTTGTTTTCATTTTTTCTATTACGATTTCGTCTTTGTAATGCTTTAATTTCGGTTTCTTGTATCAATGCTATGATATCTTTTGTTGTATGAAAATCTTCATACTCATCAGAACTCCATGTTTCTGCTAGAATTTTTTGTTTACCAGCCGCACATTTTCGTTGTGACTTACGTTGACCAACACCGATAATTTCTTTTATTTGTTCTAAAGACATGCCCCATTCAGCCTCAAGCATTTGTATTTCGCGTGATTTTTTGGACTTTCGATCTTTTTTGTTCGACTTCTTATCATTTTTAATATTCCCATCAATATCATTACTCTGCATACTTTGTTCTTTTTTCTCGGCTTCAACTATTTTATCCTCTACTTTTTTTAAACTATCAAACAGTTTATCCAGTTCTTGTTTCGGTAATTTTTTGCTTTTATCAATTGGTTTTTCGTCAATACATATATCTGGAGTTGTGGACTGAGCTTTTTTAGCGTTTTTAAATATTCTTCCCATGATCAAACATTTTTTCTGTAAATTATTGGTTGTTTCTGGTAATTTATTAGCAGCTATATCAGGATCGTCTTCTTCAGATTCACTCTCGCTTGAGCCTCCTGATTCAACGCCATAATTAAAATCATCCCTATCTGAAAAACTTGTACTTGATATTTGACTTTCCTCGTTATGATTTATGGCACTGTTTCCTTTATTTCTTTTCATAGCTTCTGTTAAGTCATTTTCATCAGGAATAATATTTAAATCAACCATTTCTTTTGTGATTAATTTAGCACGAAAACCTGGAATCTTCACTTTGTTTAATGGTAAAATAGGTGCGTCTGCAGAATCGCGAGAATCTTCAAAATCATAAACATCTTTTGGTTGTTTTTCAACAGATTTTGTATTGGGTTTGTTATTTTTTGCATTTTGTCGCAATTTTCCTTTCTTTGGTTGCTTTAGCGTTTTCTTATTTCTGAAACCTAGTTTATTTCCTACTCCTTTTCTTTGATTTTTCTTGGAAGTGACGGTTCTTAAAGTTTCAGGTTTAGGTTTTATATCCGCATCACGAAGGTTCTTTTCGACAGCTACAGGGCTCGTTACTTTATTTATTTCAGTATCTAGAGGGTGTGTTTCAGAATTTTTTCCTTGAGTATCTTCTGAAGTTCGGTTTTGCTGTAGTGTATTTTCTTGTTGACTGACAGGATGATCTCGCAATAAGCCAGCAGATAAAGGAGCATCACTCCCGAGAGCAATATCAGCCAACGCAGCTAATTTTGATCCCCCATGTGAACTACGTACTAAAGCTTGTTGTAAATCGATGCCAATCGTAGGGATAGAAATTTTAAAATTATCGTATCCTTTTAAAGCTCCCTTGGTAACTAATTTCGAGCATGTTGAGCTTTGCGATGAATTTGAATGAAGAGGTGAATTGTATATTGATCTAAAAATAAACAATAATTGTCAAATGTTTAAATATAAATAATATTTTGTTTAATAATACACGTTTCAGATAACAGTTTGTGATGTGTTATGAATGTTCCTATTCCATCACACAAACAAAAATGCTTTATGTTCAACGGTTAAAAACAAATGCTAACATAAGAAAATGTTTCTATGCATTAAAAACCGTAATCAAATTCCTTCATTGACCTGGCATGCAGCCACTGAAATCGAGGCTATCGCTTAGAAAAACACAACGCTGAGAATATAGCACAAGAATAAGTTATAAAAGCAATTCCAACTCAAAACGATATATCAGACAGAGTTGGATAGGTTGGTATTGGATAGGTTGGTATTTATGAAAATGCAGTAGACCAAAATAGTTTGAAACTGCAACTTAAAAATGCATGGGTTTCACCAAATGGAAATGTTTAAAATCAAATAGACTGCGTGCTCGAATGTATGGGTTTAACCCATTTAACCTTACATTTCTAGCGTTTTAGAAGTGAGTATACTTGCTTGTACCCATCAAAATTAGGTTTCATTTTTAAACCCCAGACATTATACAAATAGCAAACCAACGGCAACGTTTTAATACCATTTCGTTGAACAATGCTGAAACTAAAAAAACATATCAAACCATACAACTAACATACAACTAACACATTGAACACTGAACAAACTCTATCAACTCCAAGGCGATATTAGGACCGTCGTCGAATCTTTTCCAACATGCGTGAATAAAACAAGATTGTCTTGATGCTATTCAGAAAAACAGACAATGCTTTCTTTCATTCCCACAAGAACGGACCATGCTTCGGAACTGTTAAATTTTAAAACAAAGTTTTTGGTGGTGTAGTGAATCATGTTGATCAGTTAACTTATTATTATCAATCAACCGAATTGCTTTTCTCTGTACGGACTCTAAACATTTTAGTGTTGACTGACCATTCCATACATGTGCAAATAAATGCCGTAGATAGTCGGTTAAGGGGAATGCCAATTTTTGCATTGAAGATTTAGCAAAATTGAACACATGTTTGTTCCATTTCATGATTTTTTCGATAACAACTCCAAAGAAGTTTAACTTAGTCATTTATTCGATCTCGTGGAATTCCACATGATATATCTTTATAGGATAGTCTTGGTTTTGGTTGGCTCGACTAAATTGTACTCCCCTTACCACATTTGGGAGTTTGGTTTCGACTTTCAACCGATGCGGTGGACGTTTATTTTTCAAGATTCTTTTTTTGTGCATTTAAATTTAATAAACAATAATCCTGTTTTTACCGGTGAAGTATGTAGTGTAGTGAAAGTTCAGTTTCATTAAGTATTAAAACTAATGCTAAGTAAACAGTGAGAGCTGTGAGCGGTGCTGTTTCGTGCTGGAGCAAAGCGATTGAGTGTTTATGCGAAGCTATATGCTTATACGGGAATCGATTTTATTGGTCATTTCTCAAAATCAATTCATCATCAGAAGATGAGTTATGCTATTCAGCTTCAAAAACTGCACAAAACCGCTTGCGAATATGCTTACGCGCAGCAAATAGCATCGCTTTACCGTGAACAATCATTTGATTGACAATCATCTGTCTTCGCTTTCACAGCTTCCACATTGTACGTAGTCTAATAATTTCAAGTTTACAACTCTACCTAGTAGTGTAGTAGTAGTGGTAGTGAAGAAATATCAATTAACTTTAATTTGATTTTCTTATCCTCTTTGATTCAATTTTGTTTGCTATTGTTTTGGCTCTGTTCGCCTTTTGCTTCTGTTAAAATGAAAAAATCTGATGCAGACGACGAATCTACACGAACAGCAGAAGAGCTTAAGGACCAGCTACCACCAAGTCCGGCGTACATCCAACAAAATGGTGAGTCATAAACAACTTGCAGAGAGGAAGACGAGTGGGCAGATGTGTTAACAAAAAATCAACGTAAAAAGTTAAGGAGAGTCAGATAAAAACAAAGCAAGCTCGAGGAGCATAAGGATGATCTTCATACTGGATAACTTTTTCTCTAGTAGTGTGTGAGAACGAACGAGCAGTCACCTGACTTAAGGAAGCTATTCCTAAGCTCTCTATGTGAGAAGGAGCAAACCTTCAAGTAAAGAAGAAAAACGAATTTCCAAAACCGGTGAGATCAACGATGTATATTCCTGGTTTTCCAGAGGATCCTGCAAAAATTCTTTCCAGAATGGAGACGTAATCCTGGCATGAATACGACGGGATGGAAGGTGTACGGTCAAGTAAAAAACAAACACCTATGGCTTGCATGGTCATGTGTGGTGTTGACGACAAATCGGCACAGGATATTAAGGAAATTGATCTGATACTGGATCCCATTGATTGATCCCATACTACTGGACAACAAGGTCACAGGAGACATAGCACCCAATGCGGAGAGCTTCCAAACGGCAATGTCAAAATACATAGCTCAAACGGAACTTGAAGCAGTGTCTCAGTTGATCATGACAAAAAAAGTCAAAACATGGAGTTGGGAATTGTAAAATGGAAGAGGAGCTGTTGAGGGTAATTCCTCAAATCAGAATGCAAATCCGGTCAAACAAAACGATTCATCATACCTACAATATGGTTGGTGCCACGAATGTGTCGTGTTTTTTCGAAGCCGAAGCTGACGTGGTACCACCTTTATTTGGAGGTCCATCTCCATTATACCGCACGACGGACGGTGTGTTGTGTGGCCTAGTGGTAGCACGCTGGACTTCGAACTCGGGCAACCGGGTTCGAATCCCCATCTAGATGAAAGTGTTTTTAAGCAAAGCATTAACAACCATCAACTCACCGGTTTTCCAATTAACCGATAGTTGATAACTCGGAAAAACTATGGGCTATGGGATCACCCATATAAAAACTAATTGATTGAATTAAGTTTTCAAGTGGTACTGAGCATAAAATTGAGGGAATTGATGATATTAATACAGGACAAGGGGACACTTGTTGACAACCTACGTTGGAACATAACGGCCATAATGTTCCATATGGAACATAACGGCACAAAAAAAATTGTTATGCAACATACAAATATGGTTCTGATTCAGGAACCATTGGTAAATTAAAATCATATACCGTACGATGGTACCATTCCAACCCAAAATCTCATTAAAGTGATGGAATTCTTTGGTTGCGATGCAAATGCACACCATGGAATTTGGTGCAGTTCAGGTAATAACAGACGAGAAAAAAACCTCATTGAGATTCTTCATGGTACGGATCTAGAAGTTCTAAATAAGGGGAATGCTCCCACTTTTTTAAATGCAATTAGGGAAGAAGTAACTGACATCACCCTCACTAGCCACGTTTTGGCGAGTAGGGTTAAAAAGTGGAGAGTATCGCAAGATATTCTCATGTCAGACCACAATAGCATAAATTTTAAATTTATGGTTGACACGTTGGTAAAACAAAGTTTTAGAAAACTTAAATCAACTGATTGGGATATGTACAGATTACTTCTTAGCCAAATGTTTCTGGACGGTGATCTAGGGTATACAATGTCGATTATTGAGTACCCGGGTATTTTTGGCTTTTTCCACGTACCCAGGTATCTCGATTAACTACCCGGGTAATTTGATCGACTGTAAAATTTTGGTTTTCAACAAGCAATCAAAAGATCCCTAAGTTTGATTAATATTGATTGGGACGCATAACCTAGGACTTAATGGACCAAGGTCTTAAGAGGAGTCAATGTGTTGTTGTGGCTCATATTGTAACTCGTATTACACAACACATTTTATAAAAAAATTATCATCAAAAATAAATTCATGCAATTCAGGTGGAACGAACAACATTTGGGAAATAAGCAAATTTTATTCTTTTCAACCAAAATGTTGTACCTGTGTGTCTGATATTGTAAGGAAATACATAATCTGTTGTTTAGAATATTGAATGGAATGATAAAAATGATCATGCTTGCATACTGGCGGAAATTCAGTTATTTATAAAATAAATTTCCCAAAACTAATTTTTGAACTGAAAAGCTTCAATTTATTTGAATTTTCGTAATAACTTATTAACAAAAGAAACGTAAATATATTAACTTTACACGGCTGCGCCCCCACTATACCTTAACTTTTCTAGATATATTTTATTTCTTTTTCAAATACCCGGGTAACCCGGGTAGTTCGAAAATTAAAACTCGACTACCCGGGTACTTGCAAAGTCGAGTAATTTGGATACCCTACGTTGATCCATCGATCAACTGTATACAAGAAATTGATAATGTTGCGTTCGAATTCAACATTGGCATGTTCAAGGCTATTGAAGAATCTTGTTTCCTCAAATTTGTTCCCTATCATGAAGGAAACTCACCCTGGTAGAACAGAAAACTGAAAAGCTTAGATCTACAGTCAGGAAACTTTTAAAGAAAGCCAAGCGAACAAATAATACCGACGACTGGATCCCTTTTCGTTTTTTTCGGCGGGAATATAAATAGAGCATCCGTGCTAGAGGGTTGCTTGGAAGAAGTTTTGTGAGTCAATTGAGAGTTATCCTGTGGCAGCAAGGCTTCATAGAGCACTCTCAAAGGAACCCAAATACAAACCAGGCTTACTGCTTATGCAAACTGGGAGGTATACGGAATCTGTGGAAGAAACAGCGCAACGTCTGCTTTGTACAAATTTCACAGGAAGCATCTACACTGCTGAAAAAAAGGAACAACTAACTGTAACTCCAAATAAAGATACCTGGATCTTGGCTGGGAATGTGGTGAACAATAAATCTCTGAAATGGGTCATAGATTCCTTCAACCCGTTCAAATCTCCAGGTCTTGATGGAATCTATCCATGCATGCTAAAGAATAATGTGGATGGCCTCATTGAATCATTGCAGAATATTTATAAGGCATGCGTGGCATATGACTATGTTCCAGAAGCGTGGCGTAAAGCTAGAGTTGTTTTCATACCTAAACCAGGTATAAACAAGTATAGTGAAGCCAAGTCATTTCAGCCAATAAGTCTCAACCCCTTTGTCCTCAAAACTCTGAAAAGATTGGTTGACCGCTATAGCCACTACAGCTTTCACTAAATAGAAGGCTTTTTGATAATACCTTCGAATCATTCAGGACGATTGTAGCGATGCCGCACATGGAATTAGCAGCATGATCTCAAATTGATTTGTGTCTTTGTTGAGCTGCCGCATTTCTTTTATTGAAATGGACAATACAACTGATTCAGTCTCAGTTGAACGAGGTTGTTCTCACGGAGGTGGTCTTTCACCTCTCCTGTGGACTTTGGTAGTTGATAGTCTTCTAATAAGACTGAATCAATCGGGACTCTATTCCCAGGGTTACGCTGGTGATATTGTCATACTGGCAATTGATAAAGACCTTTGCACTCTGGTGGATCTGATCTAAAATTCACTGACGTTGGTTCAGGATTGGTGTGGGAAGCAAGGACTAACGGTTCATCCATCCAAACCACAGGTGGTCTTATTTACCTATAAGAGAAAATTACCTGCAACACCAAGTCTGACTCTTTTCAGTATGCAGTTAAGCTACTCAGATGAGGTTAAGTTTTTGGGCATTATTCTCAACAAAAGGATAAATTGGAATACTCATTTAACAAAAAAATTTATTCGTTTTGACAATGCCGCCGATCCTTTGGACGTTATTTAGGTTTCAGTCCCAAAATCATCCTAAGAATTTACACAGCAATAATCAGACCACCAACACTTGCTTTTTCATGTGTTGTCTGGTGGCCTGGCTCCTTTACATCTACATAATGGCTCCTTTGCATCTCTATCTACAGGACTCTGAGCACCTTTTGTGTGTATGTCGGACCTGCTATCAGAGCTAGGATTTTTTGCTCTAACACTGTAGAGGTCAGCACCATCAAACTGTCGCAATACAGTCGGTCTTGGATTTCGTTAACCAGACAGAAAGGTTTGTGGTATAGTTTTTGGGCCTCAAAATTCTGACACGGCGCTATGGACCGTAGAGTCTGCGTTCCAGGACAAGTTTCGCCTCGCGCAACTATACCATACCTTTCTATTTTAATCCTATACCATACCTTTCTATCCCATTCCACCTATATAAGTTCTAGTTCATCATTGATAGAAATTATTACCAACTCTCTATCATTGATAGCCGTTACACGGGATCGAAGCATGCAATATGCTGTCATCTGCAAAAATGTGGAACGAACGCCCGTAGAGATGAGTAAATCGTTTATGCATAAAAGAAACAACGCTTGTGGAAATGTAGAGAAAGCAAACTCCCGCGTGGAGAAATCAGTTTATGATGATTTGTAAATGCTTTATTTTTCATCTACGGGTGTAACAACTCCATTTAGTCCAGTCGGTGTTATTGACATTCGAGTTAACTTGAGATTTGACATACCATTAGGTATAGCAGAGATATCATTAGTCAAGTTGATATGGTAAGGGTGCAGACGGTTGAACTATATTCAGTTAATTGTAGCACCCCTAATCTTAGTTATGGAATATTTCTTGATGAACACACGCTATTACTTGCTCGAAAAATAATATGATCCGTTAAATAACTCTATATTTGGGTTTTAATTATTTTTTAATTATAATAAAGTGCATCACATGATCATGAAATATGTCACTAGCTGAATTATTGGCAGCCCAATTTTAGTTTTGTTCTTACAAATTTTTCTAAAAATTTGCTTTTTAAGCTTTCATTTTATTTTTATTTCCTCTATCCTAGCATGAACTATGTTTAATAGTATTTATTGTTTGGTTACCCATTTTTTAAAAAATAAAAACCAAATTTGCGTCATCAACAGATTAGGACGCATTTTGTTGGCGACATTTGTCTTAAAAGGTTTATATATGTTGTTGTGATACTTATTGTAATTGTTTCTATTATACAAACACATTTTATTAAAAAACAACTTAATGTTTTTTTTTTTCGATGTGGTTTGGTTCTGGTTGGGTTCCAAAGTTTGAGAAATGTTCCGGTTTTATAAGACAAACAGAAGATTTTGGTTAGAATCGGTGCTAGTTGTCAGCCGGGGTCAGCGGATTAATTTACATTTAAAGAAAGAAGCAATTTTAATATAATAATATCACACCTAAAAATAATTGGCTTCATTTTCGTTTCACAATTTTAGGGTGAATGCGTGTAGGAGAATGTGGAGGTTCAACTGTGTTTGTGTCTTCTGCAAAAATACGACTCAAAAAATCCGTCGGTCACGGGATTGTTATTTAGAACTAATGTTGGAATAGAGGATCGATTGAAATTGCTCTAGACTGTATTAACTGACCGAAAAAACTACAAAAACCAGACTGAACCGACAAAACAAAAGGAAAATACAAGGAGTTACTAGTTCAAAGATAATTCGCCGATCAAAACTATTAAAAAAGCACACAACGTTTTGTCCTGAAGTGGTTTCTCCGAAACAAGTAACACAAAATAACACTTAATTACAAATAATAAATAACAATCAAACAAATTACAATATTATAACATAACTAGTAACTTTTAACATACCTGGCCGAATCTTTAAGATCATCTGCTCGATCCAAACTGTATACCGGTGAAGAAAACGGCGATAATGCATCATCATCCATATCGACGCCATTATTCAATTTATTTCGGCCTTGCCCGCCCACTTGTAAATTAATATTTTTTGCGTTATCATTCGATCGTTCCAAAATTGTTTGTGCATAGTTTTCACTTTCACTAGCGTCTTGAGATGAGGGAAAACTATCACCCATATCTGAAAACATATCCGAATATGACCCAATCAACATGGAATTTTCTGGATAAGCTGTTGATGATACTCCAACTGATTTATTTTCTCCTAATAATTTATCACCTTCTTTCGTGGAGATGTGATGTGGTGATGGCTTAGATGCAGATTTTGGATTGGACGCCAACTTAAACTTTGTTGCATTTAAAATAGATGAACCGTTTAAATATTTTTCAGCTGAAGCAAAAAAGCCTGACATATTATGATCATTTATAACAGAATTGCAGTCAGCATTTTTACGAGATTGTTCTAATATTTTGCTACTAGTTTGGTAAGTCTGGAGAGCTGTTGTACTATACGGTGTTTGATTGGAATCCGACGAAATATCACTGAATTGATTTAAATCAATTTTCGGAAATGCTAATCGAGGACTGGTTCTAGAATGTGACATTGGAGATTTAACTGAATATACAATATTGTTCTGAGTAGTGCCATTATTTTTATTATTAGGCGATGATAATACCGAGGTACTATTACAAGTCATTTCAGATGTTGTTACGTTTGAATTACGATCAGAACCTTTCAACATATTACAACATTCATAGAATAACTTTTCCTCTTGACTTAAAGCGAATCTAGAAGTTTCCATTGGTAAACGTGAACTGTAGCGATCATAATTTACATCAATTTGTTCCGGTGAAGAAATTGGTTCAATGCCAGAGTTATTAAGGCCCGGAATCAACAATGTAGACCTTGTTGGTGTTTTTTTTGGTTCAATAACGGGTGATAATTTTGGTGGAGGTGTTATTGGTTCAAATATAGTGTATGGCTCAACAATTTTTGGAGTAATGGAGCGCGATTCTATCGTTGGCTGTTCCTCGTTTCTCAATGGTGAAGAGGGTGTTTTATTTGCTTGATTATTGGTTGAATTAAGAAATTCCTGCTCTGAGAGTTTAGCTATATGTGTCAATGTCATTTTATGTTTCGATAAACTCTCTTGTTTGCGGAAAACTTTATTGCATAAATCACAACGGAACTCTAATTCAACGTCATTATCGACTTTTTGAACACGAGATTTTCTAGATTTTAATAAAATTGATCTACGATTACGTCGCTTTTTAGTTGGTTTTGATGTACTATTTGTAATGGATGTATCTACTGAAAGTGATGTATACACAGACATTGTTTCGTCTTCCAGATCCATATCTACTAATTCCGTATTCGTATTGTCATCGAAATCATCAATTAATGGAGCATCCGCACCTGGGATGAACTCAACATTAACCATCGGAGTATGAAATTCATTCCCAACAATCAATTTATTGTCATTTTCGTTTCTAGTTTCAATAGTTAGCAATGTGTTATCTTGTTTTAAATTTTCTTCGAAGATAGAAGATACTGAATTTTCGATAGATGTATTTTTAGTTAAACTTTTGGCTATGTCTGCTAAACATAAATCGTCATCAGATTCTGAACTTTGACCATCTTTACGTTTAGTAATTTCCTTATCAGACTCAATTGTTTGAGTTATCTCTGGAACTGGAAGCGGTATTTCAATCACTTCATTATTTTCTTTCTCTAAATTATTAATTTTATTCGATTTAGGCTTTCTTGATGATTTTTTTTGTCCCAAAGATTCTATAATGGGTAATACATCATCATTAGATTCTACACCCTCAATAAATCCCGTATTCAAAACATCATCACTTTCAACTGTTTGTTTACTTATTTTTATATTATTCGTCTTTTGTATTCTAGTATCTCCAAGTTTTCTAGCTGAAGGTTTCACAAAAATTGAATCGGAGACGGCATTATGGATAATTTTATCAAAATCACTATTCAACGGTTTTATGGTTTTAAATTCAATCGGAGTTGTAAGAATAGGATCTTTGATAATTTTATCTCGATCTGACAGTAGCTTAAGAGCCTCTGTTATTTTATCATTGTGCATCATTTGTTTAGACTTAGATTTTTGAATTCTATTTTTATTGTGCTTCATTGACCTCACAGGAATTATAGCTTCACATTGCATTTTCTCAAAGATATTACATGATTTAACTAAACTTTCATCGATATTAACTTTATTACTTATATTTAAATCTTCAATTTTATTTCCTAGGTCCAGAACTAAACGTGTTGTTTCATCGTCAATTTTATCGTTTTTAGTATTCTTTTGTGATTTGTTAGCTCTAGATTTGAAAGAAAGACCATCATTTGGTTTAGATTGCTTCGAGTCGTGATTTTTATCCGTTTCCTTTAATTTTGATTTGACCAAATCGAATGTTTGATCAGTTCCACTATCTTCAATAAAAGGAAATGGATTATGAATTGTTTTTCGGCGAGAAGATATTCGGGATGGCTTTAATATTTCTTTTTTGTCAGTTACTATAGGAATTTCTTCGATTGATTCTTCAATTGCCTTTCGCTTTTCTTTCTTTTTAAATTCGAATAATTTATCATCATCATTTGCGCGTAAAAGCTTATCGTTGATTGACTTATCAAATATTGCATCATCGAATGATAAAACTGTGGTTAAACGTGTTGAACGACGCATAGGACTTAGTTGAGTTGGAGTTGTAACTTCATCAACATAGCTATTTTTACTATTCTTAGATTTGAGGGATGGTTTAATCGTTTTAACTTCTTTGACAGAAACATCTTTTTCACTATCTATAACTTTTGAAATACCTCGTTTTTTAGAAACTGCCTTTTTGACAGAAAATGATTTTTCAGAAGGCTCTTCATCATTATTAATTACAGAATTATCTATGTTTTTAGATACAGTTTTCCGTTTGGGCGTTGTTTGAACTGCACTAATTAATATATCATCTGTTTGATTATTTTCTATTGAAAGTTCATGTAATAGTTTTAGTTCATCAATTCTTGATTTATCAACTTCCTTGAAACTTTCAAGTAACTGATCAGCTATTATAGCAGTCAATTCACTTTGACGCTTTCTTCGAGGTTTGGTTACTGGTTTTGGATTAAGTGTTTCTGTTGAACTTTCTTGAATTGAGCTCTCATGTTTTAAGATTGGTTCAGAATCGGTGGGTGTTTCTAGTTGGGTCGAAATAGTTGCATCAACGTCGTTTAAGCTCGAAATATCTAATGACTTTAGAACATCACCTTCAGCTGATACTTCCTCTGTGAGACTGGCATCTTTTACTATCTCCGAATCGTTTTTCATATCAATTTCTTTTATGTCTATTCGCTTGACACCCCTTCTTTTCTTTACTATTTTTTTCGGTGGCTGTTTTTTAACAGGTTTAATTTTGAGGGAATCTATTGGTTCAGTTTTTGTATATGTGGTATCAACATCTAGTTCGGATACTGTGGCCTCAACTATACAATTATTTTGTTTGTCGAATAGTTTCTCATTTACATTGTTCGCTTCAGTTGAATCACTCAAATTAATATCTTTTTCAAACTCATTATTGCTGATTTTATCACGTTCGCTTAAGTCTGTCAAAGTTGTTGGTTCAGATACTTTATTGACAATCGATCGCGTTGCTCGTCTTTTGTTGGCTTTTAACGTTTTCTTTGATTTTACTGTCGATTTAAGATTTTCTTTGCTTACAATATCACCTGATTGATTGGTATCAACTTTTTGGTCCACATTGTTTGTAATTGGTGTAATTGACGATTTGTCGATGGTTGTTGAATTTGTTGTATTTGGACCATATTCCTGTATTTCATTTGAGTCTGTTAAAGTGATGTTGTTTAAAATGCTCATTTCAATAACTTTATCTTTTAAATTTTCCACGGACATATCGCTCGTAATAATTGAATCAAACGAATTTTCGGATAAACTAAAATCACTATTATTAGAAAGACTTGATTTTGATTTGATGGTGGTTTTACAGACTCCCTTTCGTTTCCGTTTCGTTTTGCTCGGTTTTACAAACTCTGTAAAACTATCTAGAATGGTAGTCGAATCTAAAGCGCCTTCTATCGATTGATTACAAATATTTAAACCATCGACCTTGTTTTCAGTATCATTTATAAATAAATTTGGTTCGACTGGTTGAATTGGTTTCAGAATGTTAGGATCACGTACTTCTTTTTCGTTTATTTCAACGGAAACAACACTGTCTTCTATCGTGTCTTGTTTTTCAACCTTCTTGTTCAATGATTCCTCCAACATAAAAATTTCTTCGGGCTTATTAATTTTATCTTCTATTTTATTGTTCAACTTCTTCGACGTTTCAATATCATGTGTCATATTTGCAGTGTCTATGAATTTTGTGATACCCTCAACGGTGGCATATGAATCATGTGTTGGTTTTTCTTTCCCTTTACTTTTTTTATTGGTCTTTGATTTTACCGTTTTTGTAGTTGTTGTTTGTTCTTCAGAAGCGTTCTAAAAGAGTAAAAATAAATAAATCATTAATTTAGATTGTTTTCAAAAAATTATTTAATTTGATCATACAATACACTAGTACACATTTCGTCTTCGTCCTAATATATTTTTAAATAAGAATAAAAACACAATAACTATTTTTGATACAGAACGACATTGTATACATTTTCAATAAAAACCAAAATAGAAATCACTCAATATTATCTCATTCAATGCAATCATACTCATACCCCATACACTTCTGATCAATAAACTAATTAGCTCGTATGTGTCCGTTTCATTGACATAAGATTATTAAAAACTTCTGTATAATTGCCTAAACGCCTTGTCTTTTAACTTGCCTTAGTTGTTTTATAAGATCAAATAGCAAAATTTATAATTTAAAAAGTAGTATCGAAAAGCACAAAGCACAATCTACCTTCTTATTGGTGCGACTGCAGCGTCTGACAGTCTATTATCTCGAATCATAAATCCTATCGACCAGTAATTTGAGATGAATATAAAACTAGCTGGCAAAGAAAACATATTGAAGTCTAAAATAAATTCAATTGGTTTCAATTGGTTCTGAATTTTTTGCCTAGTTAAATTACATGAAAGTGCGAGAAAGTTTGAACAGTCCATTTGGTAAATTTTGAACGAAAAATTTAACGATGTGTTTAATTCTCATAATTGCAGTTTTTGAGGGGCTGTGCGGAAACAAAAATTTTAAAAGATATTAGCTTAATTTTAGTTATGTTGCAATTTTCTTTTTAGTTTTAATAGTAACGAAATGATTTTGAAGTAGATTGATAATGTTGTATTAATTTCACTTCACTAAATATAGCTTGAGCTTAGTTAGCACTGGCGATTTTAATATATCAACATTTGTCGTGAAAGAATAATATATTTGTCAAACTTCATAGAAATGATATGTAACTTTGTTTTCCTGATGTAATAATAATACAATTTACAAATCTTTCAAACAAATGAAAACATATTATTTTAATCTTCGGTTTTAACAAAGAGACAGACAAGACAAGCAGGCACATTTTAAGAGTTTGTTTTTTTTTATTTTAAATGAACCCTATTAGTGAATTGTTGTTCGACCATTGGAGGTAGGTCATCGATTATCTCGTAAATTATGAGTTCTACGAAACTTAAATTGGAGAAAAATAACAAAACTCGCTTCCCCACGCAAGTGAGGTTGAGTTCAAAAAAACTTAAATAAAATGGAATCTATATAAAATTGATTTATTGTGAAGGGTTGTAAGAAAATAAATTTGTCTACCGACAAGTAGGGCATAATATGCACCTAACTCATCTACTTAAGTCCTTAAAAATTTATTTTACCATTTTACGTGGGCCATTATATAAATGACAAATCACATTAATTTTATGTTGCTTTCTTTTTAACAAAAAAAAGTGATCTAAGAGCTGTTTTTTGCATTTCATATTCTTTTTGTACAAAAAGATTGTTCTTTTTTGCCCTGAAAATATTTTTCTGAATCTAGATTTTTTCGTAGATCAAGAATACGTTCCGAAACTTTACTATAGTTAACTATATTTAAATATCATTTAAATCCGGTCGTTCAGAAACAAAATAGTAAAGTTAATATTTAACTATTTGACAGATGTTTGCGTTCAGAAACATACTACGCCCCGCCCACATTTATTTAAAAATTAAATGTGCTCTCGAGTAGAGTTAAAAATTAAATACACATATACATAAGCATTATTTAAAATTTAACGATTTCAAATTGACAGTTCAATTTATTTTGAAATTGCAGCATGTATATTTTTCAAATTCTGAATAAAATGCAAGTTTTCTATAACAATATGGTTAGTAATTTCTATCTTAGTTTTTAATTTTTTCAGTTTTAATTTTATTCAATTGAAACATTTTATGAAAGAATTATTCTGACATACGATTTTAACAGATTGTATTAGTATTTGTGTATTTAATATTTTACTTAATGATCGTCGTTCAGAAATTATTTAACTAAAGTTATTAAATATTTTAATACGGTGATTTGATTGGTGCATTAAATATTTAGCTATAGTAAAGTTTCGGAACGTATCCCAAGTTGTAAATACAATAGAGTAACACAAATACATTTATACAGCTGTCAAAATTGATAAAGAAACGAGACGCCATTTACTTATTATTATTTTTTAAAGTGAAATACTTATTGTTTAAATCGTGTAAAATTAAAAAATTAAAAAAAAATTATTTAATTAAATACAATTTATTACAAAAACATTTAATGACAGTTCACAAACACAATTACAAACTTAGATCAAATTTTTTCATTCTTTTTGTGAAAAAAATTCACTTTTTCTACTCTGGCAAAAAGAAAACGGCAATAATTTGAGTGTGAAATTCTACGCTACAATTATGGTCCACTTAAAACAGACAAGGGACAATACAAGATCCGATTAACTTATAAAATATAAAATAAAATATAGTAAAATTAAAATAACATATAATAAAATAGAATAAAATAAAATTGAATAAATTAAAATAGAATAAAATAACAATAGAAGTTTGACAGTGCTCATTTTCAAAAAAAATTGAGCTTGCAGTGGAAAGAGCATTTTTGTAATTTTGTGAAAAATTACCTTTTCTTCAAAATAACTGAAAAACTATTAATGATAAGCAATATTTGGTACGGTACACAATTGTTGGTTTTGCTTTTTTGAAAATTTTCTATTAGGAAACTTTCTATTTTCTATTAAGAAACATATCGTCAACGTGAAACAACCTAAAAAGCTGTAATTGTTTCAGATTATATCGATGTGCTTGTTATTTTAGCTGCTTTGTGTCCTAATAAAAGAAAGCATTTATTTTAAAGCCAGGAAGAGGTAAAGCAGAAAGATTTTTTTTCGACAGATATGTTTAAGTCATATCCAAATTCAAAAAGATCCAATTTGTTTTTACACACCTTCAGTGACTGTGACTCAACATCAGCTATTTCAACCACGAAAAAAATACATTTGCAAAAAAAATCAAAATAACATTAGAATTACAGACATCGGCACAAAAATTTTATAATAAAAAAGCATTATAGATGAAATGTTTAAAGCTGCTGTACATTAAGATTTAAATAAAAATCGGTACAAATATTTTATAAGGCACTTGCCAAAACGACAAAAATTAACTATTGCAATTTACCTCCTACAAAAAACCTAGCACTTTAGAAGAGTCTGCTTACAAGCGCAACCGTGGTTGGATATCACCAACCAAAACTTATCACCATGAATGGGGATGGAAAAACGATTTTTTTTACCATGTAAGTATGGCTGTATAATAATCACCTGTTCCCAAAAAACTTTTACCAACTTTTTTTGCAGCTATAAAAGTGGCTGAGATAGTAGCTGTGATTGTAGAAAAACAAGCTTGTCCTGCCTGTTTAAATTGTAGAGTAGATTGTTCAAACAGTCCTCATATTAATGGTTTATCAGAAAACTAAACAGACATTTTGGAAGATACAACTGAAATTTTAGAAGACCAGACATAATTAGCATTACAGAATATGAATCTTATTTAAATTGTGTAAAATCATCAACTGCCTCTCAGTTATTAAAAAAAAATGGTAAATTATAAAATAAATTCATCTTAAAAGTTGAGTGGTCAAAAATAAACAAACTAGCTCTATAATAATTTTGATTATTTCTCATTAAAAAAAATAGTTTATCAGATATTTTTTACCCAACAAACTCCAAAAAAAAACATTATTTAATCGGTCACTTTCTTGATTTTCTATTCTTGATTTTCATCAGCCATTTTGAATTTCTAAAATCTGACATCAAAATCGTGTTCAGCACACTTGAAAACTTCTAGGCACCCATTTTCATAACCTTTCTTCGATTTATATGGAAATATTTCATTTACAAGTATATGTGCAGTTCAATGTAAGTTTTAAGGACTTAAGGGCGTAAAATAAATTTAATTTGAACAGGGCATAAGACTTCGGTGTCGGTCCGAATTTCTACATAATCGATTTTCTCACAAACTATAAGTACAATCGACTTGAATTTTTCTACAGTTATAAAATGTATTTGTCCACGGCTACTGAAAAAATTTGCAAATATTTGTTTCTATCTGTATTTTATAAACATAAATAAGGAGATAGAAAAACAAAATATTTGTTTACGGAATCGAGTGTAATTTAGAAAAGTTGAAAAAGATTGAAATATTTTTTTTTTTTTTAATAAAATGTGTTGTGTAGTAGGAATTACAATATGTGTCACAATAACACATTAAAACCCTTTAAGACCAAGATCCCACAACAACATACGTTCAAAGGTGTTGATGGACGTAAATCTTTCTTTTTTTTGTTTTTTTTTATATTTTTTGTTAAAGAATGGATAACTAAACAAAAAATCCTATCACTGACAAAATATGACATAGGCCAATATTTTATGGTAGAATAGAGAAAATAAAAGTAAATTAAAAGGTGAATAGCAAATTTTTACAAAAATTCGCTGAAACAAAACAAAAATGTAGTTGCCAATAATCCAGCCGGTTGCATATTCCTTGATCCTGTGACGCACAGTCTTTCTTAATGATTGAAGCCCACACATAGTTGTATAAAGGCTCGTTTCTTCAAGAAAACAATAACGTCTCATCATCAAGGACTATTTCACAGCTAAGATTGAGGGTGCTACCGTTGACTGAATACAGTTCATCCGCCACCACCTAAGATGTCACCTTGGCTAGTGATATCTCACTGCTATTGCCAGTGGTATGTGATATCTCACGTTAACTCGTATGTCAATAGCAGGGACTGGAGTACGCGGGGTTGTCACACCCGTAGATCAAAAATAAAAAAAAAAATTCAAAACAATAAACACTGATCCCTCCATGCGGATCCCTCCAAAAAGAAAAATTTAATAACTTAGCGAATGCTTAGTTCTTAAGTTAATTTGCTACCAGAAACGTGAAATTTTCCTGTAGCTCCCCTTCCCCCTCTTAACAAGGAACATTACAAAAGAAAAAAATTGAAAATTTTCAAGGTTATAGGAAATGTTGCAAAAATTGAATGAAAACTATAGTGGTCGGCTCATAATTTAAAATGATATTTGGACCTCCACCTTCCAGGAGGAATTTTTGAAAAATATTATTTTTGAACTTGACGAGTTTGTGATGTGACAATTTTTTTGTACCACATGCACAAAAAATATCCAATTTTGTTCCAAAATAAAACGAAAAATAAATGCTTCGCACAGATGCTCACAAAATACTTTTCCTACTCCTATCACAGTAAATTATAAATTACATCGCACTATCCATGACATGTAAATTGATTATTTCAAATAGCGTGCGGTAAGTAAAAAAAAGCGTGCGGTAATGGATTTTCATATATATATTACCGCACGCTTTAAATAAAAAGAAAAATTTTTATTTAAAGAAAAATTTGATTTTTAAAAATTAAATATTTCAATTCATTTTGACACAGAATAATGCAAAGCCTACCATAATTTGTAAACTATTTGCATTTAATTTATAATTAGTAGTTCATTTTTTCAAGTAATTATATGCGTTTGGGCATTAAAACAAAGTCGTAGGAAAAGTATATAACAAATCTCGAGTTGTAAAGCATTTTCCATGCTCGTGAAGATACTGCACTCGACGCTACGCGTCTCGTGCGCAAAATTTTCCCTCGCATGTAAAATGCTATTTACAACTCTAGATATGTAATATACTATTTCATTCTTCGAAATATTATTTGCCGCACGCGAAAATATGTGTTGCACGCGAAAATAGTACATTTTGCTGCAAGAGATGAAAAGGCTGCTTTTTCGTGAGTGAAAATTAGTTCACGAGACGCGTTAGCGTCCAGTGGGGTAATTTCACGAACGTAAAATGTTTTTATCTCGCATAGGAAATACAAATTTTTCTATGATAATAAATATATAAACGATATTTATTGGAAATGATTAAATTTGAAATCAACAAAATAATATTCAAAATTCATATTCTATTTTTTCATTGTTGCTTTATTTTAAAAACTTTTGTAATATTGTATGAAAATACCATTGCAACAATTTGTTATTCTTTTTAACCGACTTCCAAAAAGAAGGAGGTTCTGTGTTTCACTGTAAGGTTTTTTTTTATGTATGTACACCGATTTCTCAAAAACGGCTCGTTCGATTTGGATGATTTAAATTGTGTTCTATTTGGGTTTATTCACAGAGGGTCCCATAATTTTTTTTATGATGTGAAAAATACCGTTATTCAGAAAATTGGAAAAAACCATATTTTTTATGCATTTTCGTTGATTTCGTCAAAACATATTATTCTGTTTGTTTGTTGTGGGCAGTATTATATTGCTATACTTGTCGAGGTTATCGTAAATAATTTTCTATGACGGGTAATGTGTATGCCGTTTGTGCAAAAAATCATAAAACCATAATTAATAGATTGTCACTGATGAAAGTTTTTCCGGTATTTGAAGTTATTACTTTTAAAACGCTTTCTAGCCGACATTTGCTTTATGACTACACTAAAAATAAAAAAATATAAAAACCGTTTTGAAAAGAAATAGAACCGACTTCAGAAAAAATAAAAGAGGCACAAACAAGTGAAAAATAACTCAATTATGGCTTTTATAAACAAAAATACGTTACATTTTGATTAATTTAATTTAATTATGCTTTACTATAGACAAAAAAATTACGCTATTGAAAAAGTTACTATATTAAAATAGTTACTTTTTAACCCACTTCAAAAAAGCAGGAGGTTCTGTGTTTCACTGTAGGTTTTTTTATATGTAGTACACCGATTTCTCAAAAACGGCTCGTTCGACTTAGATGATTTAAATTTTATTCTATTTGAGTTCATTCCCAGAGGGTTCCATAATTATTTCTTTGATGTGAAAAATACCGTTATTCAGAAAATTAGAAAAAACCATATTTTTAATGCATTTTCGCTGATTTCGTCAAAACATATTAATCTGTTTGGATATTTTGGGCAGTATTATATTGCTATACTTGTTGTTGCTATACTTATTATATTGCTATACTATATTGCTATAATTTTTTCTACACCCGTATTATAAAAATACACTTATATGACCAAAATCCGTTTTATAATGATATTCATATCGATACAGATTTTATTACGATACAGATTTTTAATCAATAGAAAGAAACCCATAGTTTTTCAATCAAACATGCTATGCATTTGACGTTCGTTGAAATTTTCGTATGGAAAAAAAAAAATCCCAGCGGCAGGTATATCCGCTAGAAATAGGTAGATTTCGGGGTCAGACGGTTTTGTGTCCAAATAAAATTAGATAAGTCAGATTAGTTTAAATAAAAAATATAAGTAGAAACAGAATAATTCAAAAAAATTATCGAACCAAATTAAATACATTATCCGAACTAGCTCCATCAATACAATTTCGGAACAGTTTTATTTAGGTTGGTTTAAACTACTTTTAATAACATATTAAATCCACCAAAGATCAAATGAACTACGTCACAACTACAATTATACCATCACACATAATTTATAATCAAACATTATCAAACAATTTTATTTCAAAATCATCTTTTGTTGTTGTGTTTTTTTGTTCTTATTTAATCTTTTTTCAAACGGTTACTTAGTAAAAAAAATAAAAACAAAGGAGATTTTGATAATTTTTCTATGGTATTAAATGGGTTGATATTTTTCTTGTAAGGGTTGCATTATAATGCTTATAAAAATGGAACCTTTTGGCTTAGAAAGCTGAAATTTTTTGAGGCTATAGTTGAAAAGTATGTTTAAAAGCTAAAATGAATTTAAATAACATAAACTGAAACATGATGAAAGCATTGCCTTTTGCGTTTGTTTTCATTTCAACAGCCGTAGGGTCTCAACCGTTAGATTTAAACTATTATTTTTGAAAATTTTGGAAAGATTTCTATTTTAAGTACTTGAAAAAAAGTTTTCAAATATGAGCTTGGCCATTTCAGCTAGATCAAGGGCAGCAAAGTTTAGTAAATTTTTAAAACAGCTGATTTTTGAGGAACCTGAAACGCCAAAGTGGTCATCTGGATAAAAATGATAAAAAAAGGTTCAAATATTCAATATTTTTAAATTTTATTAAAATATTATTATTCGAACGGAAGTTATAGCGCCCTAGATTATTCGACTTTTTAGGCTCTAGCCGCTTAACCGGTACCCGGATATGGCCAGTTCACGAACTTGTCCAAGACATTATTTGCCAAAACATACACAGAAAATTATTTTGGTGTAGGTCGAAAAATGCGACCGTGAGAGTGCCGCTAAATTCCGTTATACCTCATATCGTTATATATATATATATATATATATATATATATATATATATATATATATATATATATATATATATATATATATATATATATATATATATATATATATATATATATATATATATATATATATATATATATATATATATATATATATATATATATATAATTTTTTTTTTTTTTTGTTTTTCCATCTCCGCTTATCACATATAGTCGTTTGGCATCAAAATTTTTCCGAAATTCCGAGATGAAGCCCATTGCAATAGGTAGATTTTTATATGAAATCTACCTAAAAATTGATCTTTGAAATTTGAAAATTGAAACTTTCGTTGTAATTTTCGTTCTTCGTTATTTGGCGGGTGTAGAAAAAATAGCGTATGCCACTTTCATATAATGGTTATTAATACACTCGCATATACCATACGAAACTCGCCTACGGCTCGGTTCGTATCCCGATTAATGCTCGTGTATTAATAACCGTCATTACATGATCGTAGCATAATATACTATTCTATCACGGGAAATATGTATGCCGTTTGTGCAAAAAATCGCAAAACCATAATTAATAGATTGTCACTGATGAAAGTTTTCCAGCATTTGAAGTTATTGCTTTTAGAACGCTTTCTAGCCGACATTTGCTTAATGACTACACTAAAAATAAAAAAATAAAAAAATAAAAAAACTTTTTAAAAAAAAATAGAACCGACTTCCGAAAAAACAAAAGAGGCACAAAAAAGTGAAAAATAACTCAATTGTTGCTTTTAGAAACAAAAATACGTTACATTTTGATTAATTTAATTTAATTATACCTTACTATAGACAAAAAAATTACGCTATTATACAAAGTTACTATATTAAAATAGTTACTTTTTATTATAATTATTATAGTTATTATAGTTGTTATAATAGTTATTATATTTTAAAAGTTATTTGTAGTACAAAACTGTTCGAAGTCGGTGCCCAATTGACGAAAAACCGACTAATATGTCTCGGGCTTGGCACCGATTTCCAACAGTTTTGTACTACAAATAACTTTTAAAATATAATAACTATTATAACAACTATAATAACTATAATAATTATAATAAAAAGTAACTATTTTAATATAGTAACTTTGTATAATAGCGTAATTTTTTTGTCTATAGTAAGGTATAATTAAATTAAATTAATCAAAATGTAACGTATTTTTGTTTCTAAAAGCAACAATTGAGTTATTTTTCACTTTTTTGTGCCTCTTTTGTTTTTTCGGAAGTCGGTTCTATTTTTTTTTAAAAAGTTTTTTTTACACTAGAGGAAACCCCATTTTCACAGGGGAATAAGTCTGCTTGAAAATAAACTGTTCATCTGCTATCATAGAAAAAAATATGTCAACTATCAAAACAAGCACACAAAATATTTTTGGGTTGACACAAAACCCCCAAATGTTCTATGCAAAAAACAAAGATCCGAAGCTTGCCATATGCAAAAACGTGGATTAGTGTTTTTGATTAAATTTTTTTTTTTAATTTTTATTTTTTTCTATATGGAGTTGTATATTTCAAGATGGCCTTAAATATTTTTAAATTTTTTTTTATATTTAGTTTTAATTTCCAAATGCTGCGATAAGTTCACGATTTTTTTCTGTGCTAAAAAACAAGCGGGCTTACAATATTTGGCGTTTTTTGGTGACAGTATATTTTAATTATAAACTAAGAACGCCTCTTCATACGAGATTTGAAAGTTCTACTCGTTGTAAAGTTGTGTATAGTAGAATTTTTTTACCAATTAATTTTTGACAGATAGCACGCAGCAAGAGATAAAAGATGAGACAAAAAGTAAACCAGAGATGTATTATTTATTTTGGGATAAATTTGTTTTCAAAACAATTACATTAGTTAAATTTCTACTCCTAAATCATACCATTTGTTTGTTGTGACATTTGTTTACATAGGCGTCGTTATTTTTTTAATAATTTTTAAAATTTTGTTATGCTATCTACAAAATCATTAATATTTTTACTAGTTTTTGGTTTTCAATTATAATTGGTTGAATTCCAATAGTAATTTATTAATTTTATGCGTTTTTTTTGTCCATTTCAATGGGACCCTAACAGTTTTTTTAATATTTTAATCTGAGACACTGAATATTCGCACATGCGCATATGAATATGCACACAATAACCAATTTTCGTATTCGCTGGTAAAAAAATTATACTATACGTCAATGATAACATTAGCTGGATTTCATGAAATCGTGTATAAATTTGGTATAAAATAAATTTGGATCTCATTGTACATGTAAAACTTATGCGGATCCAGATCACACGGTTTCATGAAATACAGCTATTATATACAGCAATAAGAAGTAGAAATCAATAATTTATGTATTGCAATATTTTTAATAATTTTGCTAACTTAATATATAATAAAAACAACTTAAACGCAAACCAAAACAATCTGACTTGCAAGAAATAACAATTATTTTCAGTTTTCAAAATGCAAACCAGTAGCCCTATTCCGGTAAATCGTGAAATAGGAATTGAGAAATAAATTATAGCAATTTTTTCATAACTAGTATTCCGTGTCGCGGGAAATAACAAATTCGTATTAGAAAATATTTCTTTATTTCATTTATTGCACTTTTTTCTCAATTCCCAATTCCCAGGGAAATGCCGGAATAGGCGTACTGATATTTAGTACTAAGCTTTACGTGGATGACTATTAGACCGGGAGGCAGCGTTGCAAATGAAAAAGTCATTTGATGCCGGTTGATTTTTATTTATTTTAATTAATTAACTCCAGCTGATGATAAATTTGGCGGTCAGCTGCTAAAGTAGTGGGGGGTGTGGTTGTGGGAGACTTTTAAACTGGTAAAAAAAACGAATTCCAAAAGTAATTTGATGCCGCTTCAAAATTTGTATGATGCATGTTTACACCATAACAATTGAAAAAAAAGTCGTCAGCTGATTGGCGGATGGGGGATTATACGTCAGCTCCTCGTATACATCAGTATAAAAATGCAATATAGTCAAGACCTTTCTGCATAGGATCTTGATGAAACTTTGGCAAATGATCCAGGTTCACTTGAAAATGGAAAATCTGAATTAATTTTAAATTTGGATAAAATGGCGGGGGGTCTCCCGAACACCTCTAAGTTTAAATCTTCAATAACTTCTAATTCCGACTTATGATCTTATGGAAACTTGGTATATAAATTTTTAGTACTGTTTCCAATATTTCTGCGTACCAACTTCCGGTTTGACAGTTCCGGTTAAAAAGTTTTTTTCAAGGTATTTATCCCTACTGTAGCCTACAATTACCGATCGATTTTCATGAAACGTTGGTAAACGCTTTCAAGTAACATGAAAAACATTTTGTTAGCTATTGGAGTACATTGGATAAAGGGTTGGGGGGTCCACCATACAACAGATGGTTTTTTCCACAATATTTTTTATGTTTGTTAGGAGCATAAAACATTCGTTCGGGAATGAATTTTGACGACACTTTGGAAAAAGATGCAAATATGTATGGCAAGAAACTGATTAGTTTTTTAGCGATAGTGAACCAAGTTGTGAGGGGTCACCCAAACACCTGTTTTTTTAAAGCTTAATAACATCTGCAACTGATAATCGAATTGGATGAAACTTGGTACATAATCATTTGGTACGGTTCACAAAAGTTCTGCATCCCAACTTCCGGCTTTTCATTACCGGTAAAAATGTTTGGTACTCCCAACAAATATTGCAAAAATGGTGACACAATAAGCAGGTGTTCGGGAGGCCCTCCACCATTTATCTCAATATTGTCCAAAAACTAATCAGTTTTTTGTCATTTAAGTCTCCATATTTTTTCAAAGTGTCACTAAAATTGATTAATGAATGAAGTCTGTATGCTCTCAACAAACTTTAAAAACCAAGTGCGAAAGGTCAGCAGTTGTATGGTAGACCCCCGCCACTTTGATCAATGTGTCCCAAAAGATGATAACTATTTTTCACTAATTGAAACTTTTTCCATAAGTTTCATCATAATCACTTCATTATTGTAGGCACTGAAAAAACTTCAAAAAATTACGAACCAAAATTTTTTACCGGTAATGAAAAGCCGGAAGTTGGGATGCAGAACTGTTGTGAACCGTACCAAATGTTTATGTACCAAGTTTCATCCAATTCGATTATCAGGTACAAATGTTATTTAGCTTTAAAAAGAACAGGTGTTTGGGGGACCCCCCACCACTTTGTTCACTATCGCTAAAAAACTAATCAGTTTCTTGCCATACATATTTGCATCTTTTTCCAAAGTGTCGTCAAAATTCATTCCCGAACGAATGTTTTATGCTCCCAACAAACATAAAAAACATTGTGGAAAAAACCATCTGTTGTATGGTGGACCCCCCAACCCTTTATCCAATGTACTCCAAAAGCTAACAAAATGTTTTTCATGTTACTTGAAAGCGTTTACCAACGTTTCATGAAAATCGATCGGTAATTGTAGGCTACAGTAGGGATAAATACCTGGAAAAAAAACTTTTTAACTGGAACTGTCAAACCGGAAGTTGGTACGCAGAAAAATGTATATACCAAGTTTCCATAAGATCATAAGTCGGGATTAGAAGTTATTGAAGATTTAAACTTAGAGGTGTTCGGGAGACCCTCCGCCATTTTGTCCAAATTTAAAATTAATTCAGATTTTCCATTTTCAAGTGAACCTGGATCATTTGCCAAAGTTTCATCAAGATCCTATGCAGAAAGGTCTTGACTATATTGCATTTTATACTGATGTATACGAGGAGCTGACGTATAATCCCCCATCCGCCAATCAGCTGACGACTTTTTTTTCAATTGTTATGGTGTAAACATGCATCATACAAATTTTGAAGCGGCATCAAATTACTTTTGGAATTCGTTTTTTTTACCAGTTTAAAACTCCCCCACAACCACACCCCCCGCAAGTCTGACGGCTGACTCTTATTTTCTACATCACAAATAATTAATCTATCTATAAAAATTAAATTCAATCGGCGTCAAATCACTAACCAAAATGCAACGCTGCCTCCCGGTCTATATGTTTTTAAAATTCAAAATTGTTTGTAGCCGGATAGCTATGTTTATATTTTTTAAATTTATTTATGTATATAATATTATTTATTTTATGTTTTACTGATATATTATGAGTCGTTTAGACCTTAGTTACCGAAATAATAATGATACTCTTAATTCCCAAGGGAATTATAATACAATTTGAACTAAAAAACAACTAACTTGATCAATTAAAACGCAAAATCATGCTATCAAATACTTGATAAAAATAAATGTTTTAGTTTAATAAATGTTTTATAGTAAAAAATAAAATTATTTATGTATCACGTGAATTATTAGATGTCAATTTCCTTGTGAAACTTACTAACCCTCGGGCCAGAGGCCCTCGGGTAGTAAACGTTTCCCGCGGGAATTAACATCCTTATAATACATGTATCCCTTGATACATAAATAACTATGAAGTATTTGTTTGTTAAATCAAAATTTTGTAACACTTTACAATTTTACATGTTTGAACGATTTTATGAAATCAAATTTATAAAATTGGTGGTTTTTATGAAATCAAATTTTATTTTAGCAGAAAGTACAATTTAACAGCGGACATGGAATCTACCTTAAATTTTGAATACAAATATTACAACGAAGATGGCGCACTTTAGTTTATATTTAAATATCTTAAATTTGTTAAATAAATTATATAATAAACAATTTAATAAATATTTGTTATGAATTTTGTGTGAATTACTAGTATTTTGTGTAAATTAGCGTGTATTACTAGCACGAACTGCGTTTCAATACACGAGTAAAACTAAACACTAATTAACATAATGTCCCTAATGTCATAATTTACTGTTACTCCTGGCATTACTACTGGCATTACTCCAGAAGATGGCCTAACAAGCTGAAATATATATAGAGTAACAGTAAAATTATAAAAACCTTTGTTTTCTTTAATTTTCTATTAATCTTATTAAATAAGTTATTTGCGTAAAGTAACAAGAGATTAACATTATGTTAATTAGTGTTTAGTTTTACTCGTGTTTTGAAAAAACAATTTTTCACAAAAAACTTTTCCCAAACATTGAGAACTCAAGCGTCTGTTCTCCATGTTAGGGGCCGCTTGGAGCGGGCGTCTGTCTTGGATCAAGCGGCTCGCTGTATAAACGTGTAACAAGCGTCTGTTCTCCATGTTAGGGGCGGTTTGTAGCGGACGTCTGTCTTGGATCAAGCGGCTCGCTATATAAACATGTAAAAAGGTTGTTTCTGGTGACCTTAAGATGCAGAACGAACTCATTCACGATAATTTGGCTTGGGCGAAGGCCTAACACCCCATTTCCATAAAAAATTATTTGTCATGAAATCTGTACACAGTAGAGGTGGGTTGATTAATCGATTAATCATTGTTATTTTTAAAGTGAACAATTAATCGATTAATCGAAAAATAAAACTGATTAATCATAATTCTTTTTATTATTGTTTTTTCGTAAACAAGCCGTGTAAATAGTATAAAATTTTAAGTCATTGAACACATTTTTTATTTAATTTGATAATTATTATTTGATAATATTATTTTAATTAAATAATTAAAATAATATTATCAAATAATAAATAAATAATATTATTTTAATAATATTATTATTTGATAATAATTCACAAACTGTCTGAAGTTAGATCAAAGAACTAACGCAATATTTATTGAAAAAAAAATACCAATACCAAACCTACTCAGTTCCAAAAAAAATTAAGATACTAAACAAGAAATGACTAAAATAATAAATGACATATGTACAAGCAAACGCAATAACATATTTGAGCAAATTTATAGCGCATTTTCGAGCATTCCTCCTTCTGTTGAATCGGAAATATGTTTTTGTGCAGTGGGCTTATTCATTACAAACTTAAGAGCGTCTTTAAATGTCAGTACTTTAGATACACTGTGCTTCTTGCGTACATATCTTTCAAATGAAAAAAAAAACAGCCGAGTCAAAGGAAGGAACAGAGATTTCCATGTAGTTCATCTTAATTTTTATCCATGTAACAATGAATATCTTATATTGTATATACATACATGTTTTATTGATTTTTTTATGGTTGTTTCAAAATATATATAACTGAATTTGTACTTTAAAATTTTATATTTTCTTGAAAATCGATTAATCGATTAATCAGTGTAAAATTGAACAGATTAATCAACCCAGCCCTAGTACACAGGCCTCGGATTATCTCGGATTCATTATTAGAACGACCTCGGAAACTGTACCCGGACTACGATTTAAAAATAGGAACCTGGAACGTGCTAAGCCTTAGAAGACCAGGAGATCTACTAAAACTTACAAACCAAATCTATAGCTATACACTAGATATATTGGCGTTACAAGAACTAAGATGGCAAGGGAGTGAAATTCACGAAACAGCCAATGGATACACTCTCTACTATTGCGGTCATCAAAACGGAAGAGAATTTGGAGTTGGCTTTCTCATACATCGTCGCGTGAATCAACATGTTATCGACTTCTGCCCAATTAATATGCGGATATGCACAGTGAGAATCCGTACGCAAAAATTTAAAGTAACGATCATCAATGTTCATGCACCTACTGAAGACAAAGCAGATGACATTAAAGACCTGTTCTTTCTAGAACTCGAAGAAGTCATCAATAACATCCCGCGGCACGATATAAAAATCGTGGTAGGTGACTTCAATGCGCAGATTGGTAGAAGTGCAGAACCTAAAACACATGTCGGCCCTAACAGCTTGCATCATACTAGTAACAATAACGGCTTTCGCGCAGCTGAACTGGCTATGATGTATGATCTAGTAATTTCTAGCACTTTCTTTCCTCATACGAGAATCCACATAGCAACGTGGAAATCAAACGATGGAAGAACTGAAAATTAAATCGATCATGTCATGATTTCTATGAGACACTCTACAAGTGTAACTGACGTTCGATCATACGGAGGTGCTGATATGGACACCGATCATATGCTTGTCATTTTTAAGTACAAGTGCTATCATCTACATTTAATAGGCAAGCAAAAAAGACAGTGCGCTGGAATGTCGAAGCATTTAAACACATGGAAACACTGAATAGATATCAGGAAATAGTAACCCAAAGCATAGAAGAGCATGACATCCCGTTTGAGATGCCATTAAGCATACAAGAAGAATGGCAAACGCTTCAATCAACCATAATATCCACAGCATAAAATACAATCGGAAAACGACCACCGAAATCACGTAACGAATGGTTTGATGACTAGTGCCGCGAAAGCATGGAGCACAAACAAAAACTGCGAGAAAAATGGTTAACAAGAAACACCCGAAGCTCCCAAACTGATTATCTATGTGCCAGAAAAGCCACAGCAAAACTCCTACGGAAAAAGAAACGCGAACACACGAAGAGCTGTATCGAAAACATCAACCAACATGCGGCTAATGGAAATTCGAAAGAGTGCTTTGCCAATGCACGGAATCTGACAAAAGATTTCCACCCAAGATCTACAGCCATCAAAATGGAAACAACGAGCTTACAACAAGTGAACGTGATGTGCTGGCAGTGTGGCGATCCCACTTTCAAGACCTACTGAATAGGACGAATGAAGTTCATCCTATTAGAGCAATTGCTCCGTCAAGTGAGGAGTTTTTTGTCCCTTACCCAACAATAGAAGAAGTGGAAGCTGCCATCAAAAAATGGAAAAATGGCAAATCACCAGGTATCGATGGAATCCCTGCAGAACTATTTAAGAATGGAGGAGCAGTTCTGGTCTCTGAATGCAATCTGGGACCAAGAAGAACTACCTGCTAAATGGAAAACAGCTCTCATTGTTCCGCTACATAAAAAAGGTAACCGCCTAAAGTGTGCGAATTATCGTGGAATCGCACTGTTGAACACTGCATATAAAATACTAGCTAATGTCGTACTCGCTCGGCCCATCCCGTTCGCCGAATCTATTAT
>OY856188.1:137243499-137429838 GCA_963693315.1 Diogma glabrata | reverse complement strand
AGAGAGAGAGAGAGAGAGAGAGAGAGAGAGAGAGAGAGAGAGAGAGAGAGAGAGAAACAAGAGATTGACATTATGTTATTTGAAAACCTACGCCAAGTGTCAACGGCAAACAGTGTTAATTATAAACACTAAATGTTTGGAAAGCGCGTACGCACTGGTAATACAATCGGTGAAAAACACGTGAAATCAGCAAAAGACATGCAATTTTGGAAATGAGGTTTTAATTTTGTATATTTAGGTATTGGAATTCATTGACATCAATAAAAAAAAAATTTCTGCGTTTTTAGTTTTTTTTTTACCCTGTCTTAAGATACAGGGTGTGGAAAAATCAAGAAATTGCTCGATCCTGGTGTATTTAAATGGCTCTACAGTCAAAACTACTAAACTGATTTTAATGTTATATAGCTCAAAATGTGGGTATTCAGAGCTAATCAAAATAATAATTCACATTATATGACCTTGAACACTTTCTTTTTGAAAAATACGGGAAAAAGTTCAAATTCGATTTTCTAGAAACGCCATTTTTTTAAATTTTTGATTTTTTAATATGTGAAAGGTACATATGTTACTAACATTTTATAAAAAAATTCAGGAGGGGAAAATTTTTGTTTTTTTTTTATTAATTTTAATGTAACACGTCTTAAAATTTTTTATCATAAAAAAAGTGAAATTAAAAAATTAACAGTTTTTTTTGGATTTACATATATGCTTTTATAATAAATTTTTAATTTTAACTCAAAATAAATATTTTACACATTTTTTATGTAATTTTACATTACTAAATTTCGTAGAGTTAGAATAACGTTTAACTAAAATTGATCCATCATTTGTAGGAATGTATGAGTGATATCCTCGTGTTCCAGGAATTGTTTTTAAATTGGCGTATCTATCAGCTAGTTGATTTCGTTGCGCAAACAAAGAAACCCCTCTGCATTCTGTCACTATATGACAGTGGTGAGTGAGTGATCTCAACAGCTTGACTGTTTGCAGGCATAATGGATTTGATTTCATCCGAACACTGCTGATGAAGATATTTATAAAAAACAACGAGATCAGAAAAAATTAACAATTCGTTTAGCACGCTTTTGAACAGAGTCTAAAAGAGCCATTATAGTAACAAATGCAGCCCCCAAACTTGGTAACAATACTCGGCATAATGCGGCCTGTTAACGATTTACAAAATTATAATTGGCTTTTAATGGTAAAAAGGTTCCCCATTCCTGGTTTAGACTCATATTATACTTTTGCCTAGTTTCTATTTTTTGTTCACTTAGGTGTAATGGAAGCATTGTTTTTGTTTTATGGAGAAAAATTGACTTTTAGTTAATTTTTAATCACAATATATGTTTTGTTGACTCTCAAAAAATAAAGCTGGGCAATTTTAGTACAGAGAGATTACTTAATATTCGATATAGTATATTTTATCACAGCAAATATTATATTATTTTTAACACAAAAATATATATTATGTGTACTTCAATTACCAGATAAGATTATAGCTTATAGAACAAGAGCCCGCGACGGCCAGACCTTCGTTATTTTGTAAAAGCTGAAAGTTTTTCTGCACATACCCCCACTCAGGTAGGAACGATTAGCGACATATGAAGTTTGGATCGTGGTGGCTTTGGCAGGGAGCAGGTAACAAAGGGGCATCCAAAGTTTCGTGAAAGTATAAAAGGTAATTTTTTTATATATTCTTCGGGATAGTATTAGAAGTCACGTCTCCCATTGCCAGACACTTGCTATCGTGGCAACCCCCTGTAAGACGCCCTTAAACTTTATTAATTTGTCTTTTATACTTTCACGAAACTTTGGAGGCCCCTTTGTTACCTGCTCCCTGCCAAAGCCACCATGATCCAAACTTTATATGTCGCTAATCGTTCCTACCTGAGTAGGGAGTATGCGCAGGGGAACTTTCATCTTTTATAAAATAACGAAGATCTGGCCGTCGTGGGCTCTTATTCTATTAGATCAGAACATACAGTGGCTACAGTACTGCGATCAAAAAAATCGTTTGTACGTCTTCAACTAACTACTCCTTGGTGAACTGTACCTCCTCGTTACCTGGTTAGAGCAGTTCTGATGTGATGGAATTGGAGGAAAAGTAAAAAAGAAAAGCAGCCAGAGCGAGTCTTAAGAAAGAATACGACAAAGTTATATCAACACCTCTGGAGTTATATAACTGCGCAGCAGGCTCCAGGCAATTTTCAAGATAACGTGCATTTTTTCTATGTAACGGAGGCAGGTTACATTGCAAAACGAAACAACTAGCTGATAGATACGCCAATTTAAAAACAATTCCTGGAACACGAGGATATCACTCATACATTCCTACAAATGATGGATCAATCTTAGCTAGACGTTATTCTAACACTACGAAATTTACTACTGTAAAATTAAATAAATGATAAAAAATGTGTAAAATATTTATTTTGAGTTAAAATTAAAAATTTATTATAAAAACATATATGTAAATCCAAAAAAAACTGTTAATTTTTTAACTCCACTTTTTTTTATGATGAAAAACTTTAAAGTGTTGCAATAAAATTAATAAAAAAAAACAAAAAATTTTCCCCTCCTGAATTATTTATAAAATGTTAGTAACATATGTACCTTTCACATATTAAAAAATCAAAAATTTAAAAAAATGGCGAAAATTGAATTTGAACTTTTTATCGTTATTTTTCAAAAAGAAAGTGTTCAAGGTCATATAATGTGAATTATTATTTTGATTAGCTATGTTCAATACCTACATTTTGAACTATATAACATTAAAATCAGTTTAGTAGTTTTGACTGTAGAGCCATTTCAATACACCAGGGTCGAGCTATTTCTTGATTTGTCAACACCCTGTATCTTAAGACAGGGTAAAAAAAAAAAACTAAAAACGCAGAAAATTTTTTTTTATTGATGTCAATGAATTCCAATACCTAAATATACAAAATTAAAATCTCATTTTCAGACCTTGCTTATTTCACGTGTTTTTCACCAATCTACTATTTTTCATTTGACCTATTCCAAGTCTTTATTTAAATTACGACTTAAAATTAAGGATTCAACTTAAAATTTCTAAAATAATTGTTTGAAAATAAAATTACTACTTACATCTAAAACGGTGTTGGTTGATTGAAAACATTGAGATAACTTGATAATATCATCTAAAATAGGTAAACTATTACGCCTTCTTGTAGTTTTAGCTGGTTTATATAATAAGTGTGTTTCCTCTAATTTACTATCATCTTGACTAGATTGAACGATTGGCAGTATTGAAGAGTCAACGCCTTTCATTAGTGCATTTCTTTTGGTAGTAGTATTAGCTACTCTTTTAAAATTTTCAATAATATTCTGGAAATTAAATGGTGTACCAGTTTGAGTGAGAATACTAGGAATACTAGATGATGACTGTGGAATAACATTAGTTGATAATTGTGTTATTTCTAAGATTTGCTTTTGCTCCGTTTCCATAGTTTTAGTGCATTCTGTCGAATAATTTGTTTTAACACTATCGTATTTTTTTTCAACACTTCGAAATACATCATTTATTTTACTGTTGACCATTTCAGTTTGAATAACTGTTTGTACAATATTATTAACCTTTGCTGCTTTGGGTGGTCTTCCTTTTCTTTTAACCTTTGGTTTCGCGACTTGATCCATTATAGCCGAATAAATTTCCTTTTCATCCAAATCTTTGGCATCTCCAAGCTCAACTTCAACCAATGCTGATGGATCTATAGAATCATTATCCATCAAAATCGATTCTACAGACCCAACTGTATTAGCAGTTCTAGAAATTATATTTCGATCTATTTCCGCCTCAAAATCTTTTTGCAAGGCATTGTATGTATTACAAGCAAGATTATTTAAATAATTATTTGTATCCAACAGTAAGCCTGCATTTTTCATTGATGCGATAGTTTCAACGGAAAACAAATTTTGTGTTTCTGTCGCTTTAGATGATTCAAATAGTCCTAATTTAACAGATTGTTCGATATCTTTAAACGTTGGTGAAACAAAAGAATCCATTATTTTTATCGGCTTAGCTGATTTCCGAGATGAGTTTCTAGAAAGTTCATTTGATTGGTTCATCAGATCAAATAGACGAAAATCTCTATTTATTTGTTCTACATCTTTAAATTTATCATTCAATACAGGAACAATTTGTTTAATTTGTAGTGGAAATTTATCGGATTTATCAGCTGCTTGATCGCTTATTGAAAGAGATGGTAGAGATTGTGATAAATAGTTTGGTTTATATGTAGGAATTATGGTGACAGATGGTTTTGCCATACTGACAGTTGATGTGACTAGATGTTGAGGTGGAATAGAACTACATGATAACAAAGTGGAAAGTGATAATTTTGGTGGCGATATGATTGGGCGAGAATTCAAAGGAGATGGTATCGCTGAAATACTAACTGATGGTTTGTTAGATGTTTGTGGAAATAGAATTGTGGGAATAGATGGGATTGATTGGGATGGTTTTTTATTCATTTGAGACAAATTTGGACTAGTTGGCACTGACGCAGAATTAAATGATTTGATTGGTGGTGAATTGGATAATATGGATGGAATTGAATGTGAAATAAATGGACGAATTGTAACTGAGTGGTTTGTTGTATTAAAAGGATTACTTCGAGGAACAGAAGATAGTCTTGCAGGATATATAAGAGTTGATGATGGTAGTGCTGTTTGAAATGGTAATTCAGAATGAGGAATCGGTTTGACGGGTGATAAATTCATTAAAGTATTTTCACTTAATTTTATACTGATTCCAGAATTGTTTCCATTTACATTTAATGATTCACTTGATCGCGACGTTGGAACTGAATGTTTTTGTTGTTCTATATTTACTAAATTATTGCTAGTATCTGTAACTTCTTTATTCAAAGCTTTTGGTTTTGATTTTGGATTCATTGATAAGTCTAAGGGAATTAATGAATCATCAGTATTACTATGTAGTATTTCCTGTCCCATTTCAATTTCCATTTCGGTCGTAACATTATCAGCCAGTATTGGTTTAGTCTTTTCCAGTTCTAAACTAGCCTGTTTATTTTTTATTTCTGTCTTTTCAATTTGACTATTTATAAAAGGAATTCCTAGTTTTTCTTGTAACTTCCCCGTTAGCATTGCTATACAATCATTTAGCTTTTTAGGCTTTCGTTTACATGGTGGAGATTTGGACAAAACAGGCTGAGGAATTTGTGCTACCTGGGCTGGTATTTCAACGTTGAGAGTCTTTTCAGTATTTTCAGATACAGTAGTTTTTTCATTCATTTCTATCTCTGTAGGAATTGAGGATTCTTCAGCAACTGCAATCGTCACTTCACTTATTGGGGTTTCAACCGAAATAAGTGTACTATCCACATCGTCGATTGGTTGAACATCATTAGAAACTTTAATATTACTTTCTTCTAAGTCAGTTTGAATAGTAAAACTCTCCTTTGGATGCTCAACAGTTTCTATTTTCTCCTCTGGTTTTTCTTCATCGATCTTCTCAATAACTTCGGTTATTTTGCATTTTTCTTTATCTTTTACCAAATGTAACTTTTTAAATATATTTTTAAATGGTCGTCCTTTCTTCTTCTTGGTCGGTTTTTTTGATATTTCTGAACAAGTATCAATGGATGTCTCTATACTTTCCACTTCTTTTTCTTCAACTATTGATGTTTCTTTAGAATCTGTCTCCACAATTTCTGGCGTTTCTAAGATTGGATGATCATTGAGGTTGTCATCTATTGTTTTCTTTGTCTCACTCACTTCACTTATCTTTACCAATATGGGTTCCTTTTCTGGTTTCTTTTTAACTTTTGTAGAGTTCAATTTAAAATTTTTGCTTGCGCTAAATTGTAAATTTCTCATTAATCGATTACCTCTAAATTGTCTTTGAACATATTGTGTAGAATTGTCTGTTTTATATTTTGAATCATCGTCATTTGTACTTTCAACTTCGATATTAGAAAACTTTTCACTAATAACATTAGATATGGGAGATGTTGAAGACGATGATGTATCCAATCCTAATAATGATGAACTTCGAAGCGAACGATTTTTAGTGTTAAAAGTTTTTGTAAGCTTTCTTACAACTTTTTTTGTTTGTTGTTTTACTATTTTCATTAAATTTGTATTTTCAGATTCGGATTTACTATTCGATGAAGCTTTACTACGTGAACTAGATGATGGTGCAGGAGAAGACGAAATTGAAGATTCTGTTGATGATGATGTTGATATTATACTACTTTCATTTGAAATTAATTGTGGTTCGTCATCCTCTTTCTCATTCGTGTTGTGTTTATTCTTATAAAAATTAAGTCGAGTTTGTTTAGCTGCCATTTTTGTTGTGTGTTGTTTTCTTAAATTTAATTTTTGATGTTTTCTCAATGATGATCTTGTTGTTTTTGTATTAAGTGCAATCCGATTTTGTATTTGAAGCGATTTTTGTAGATTTTTATTTTTCAGTTGTAGTCCAGCTGGAACAGATATTTTTCTTATTCGTGAATTCTTTTTCAATGTTACAGGTAATATTTGGCGACACGCACGTTTGGGTGGTAAGTTTGCTAGCATTCTCTCAATTGATTCAGCTGTGAACAAAGAAAAGAAAATTATTGTAATTTATTTAAAAATTTAATTTTTTTTTTAAATAAAAAGAGTAGAGTAATAGCAATTACATTATGTGTCATAACAACACATGGATACCCTTAAGGCATGCGATTGATTCCAGCAAAACATTCCATTTGTACGCTGTATGGATAAAGAAACCCATCTGCATTTTGTCATTGACAGTGTGGGATCTCGACAGTTTGAATGTTTGCACAAACCAATTGACGAGCAAAACCGGGTAAAGAATATTAATGACGCATGATGCATCCTAGCACCGCTGCTGACGATATTTATAAAAAAGAACGAGATCAGCAACAGTAAGACTGTATTGAAGGGAATGTGATATTAAGATTTGATATTAAATTTCTATCACCCACAACTCGTATAGCACGCTTTTGAACAGAGTCCAAAAGAGCCTGGATGGAAACATGCAGCGCCCCAAATTTGAGAAAAATGCTCCACATATGGTCGACTATAAGATTTATAAATGTTGAGTAATTGAAACGGAGTGACTTATTTTTTACATCTATTGAAGAGACTGTTTTCTTGATGCAATATTTGCGATCGCCATATCATCGTTTCAGAGTAAGTCATTAGAAATTGTGACGTCCAATAAACGAATAATTTCATATTCGTCTATTTGTTCGCTCTCCAGGAGAAAATCCGGTTTTAACCGGATAATATTTAAAAAGCCGGTTAAGCGCTGTCATACTGGCAGATCGCAGAGAGACTTCTTTGTCCGAACTGCGTACAAATGGAATAGTTTGCCGGAACACTTAGTCTCAGGTGGCTTCAACCCACAGATGTTTAAAAAAAGCGTTAATCTACACCTTAGAACGCCAGTTGTTGTGGGACCCAGGTCTAGACCTAGGTCTTAAAAGGTATTTATGTGTTGTTGTGACACATATTCTAAACCCTATTACACAACACATTTTATTAAAAAAAAAAAAAAAAAATTTGTTTTTGCATTAAAAAATAAATTTTTTTTTGTCATATTCGGAAAGCACACTGCGCCATTTATTCATATAGTTTTTTATCCTCGTACTAATAGTCTAAGATCCGGCTGCAGGATTAGTGCGCTCATCGATTTTTTGATGAAACCAAATTTTTATGTATATTTATAATTAGGAGAATATATATCTACCAGGTTGCCTATCAAAATTTGGCCGCCAGTATTTTTAATTAAATTATTTTTAATTGATTTTTGGGAAAAAATTTCGTTCACTTGTTTTTTAAATAAAATTTCGTCTACATCACGGCAATTTATGTAAAGATTCTAAAAATTCACGGTAGGCGTTGCGCACCTGGCCGCGCTTCTTCGCAGCCAGGTGTAAACCGGTATGATTTCGATACATTAATACGTTCATAACGTACATTGATTAATTCTATATCAAATTGAAGCTAATTTTTTTCTATTTATTATCATATATGGTTGCCTAATTATATCCGGCCGCAAATAAGGGTTGCTGGCTGTTAAAGATGATAAATATTTAAGGTAGAGTGAAAGAGAGTTAGCGCGTAACATAATTTGTCAGACGAGGATAGCGATTGCCAGCTGTACGACGCTTTTAAGCCATTGCGAATGCTTCGAATGTTAGTGTTCTCAACCACCGGGGAGTAATAGAGACGACTTAATAAATACTCCAAAAAAAAATCTTCCTTTTCAAAATGACAAATTTAAAAATTACAACAAAAAATGGTACAATCCTAGTTTATCCCCCCAAATAAATTTGCGTTTTTTTTTTTTTTTTTCAGATAAATAGAAATATTAGGTGCGTCCTCTGCATCCTAATTATGAAAAAAAAATTTGCAGAAATGAGGGGGTCAAAAGTTATAAAGGATCAAACTTTCAATTTTACCTTGGTTTTAATTTGTCGTGATGTAGACGACATTTTATTTAAAAAACAAGTGAACGAAATTTTTTCCCAAAAATCAATTAAAAATAATTTAATTAAAAATACTGGCGGCCAAATTTTGATAGGCAACCTGGTAGATATATATTCTTCTAATTATAAATATACATAAAAATTTGGTTTTATCAAAAAATCGATGAGCGCATTAATCCTGCAGCCGGATCTCGTACTATAAATAATAATTTAAAAGGAAAATAAAAATGAAATGTCATTTATCAACATAACAATAAAGTTTTCTTTGTGTCATGTCAGCAAGAGAAATGGTAGAAAAAAAGATAAAATTTGGAGCAAATATACTCCAGTTTTAGTTGAAGAATGTGGAAAAGAAATAGAAAAAGCAAAATGTGATAGTTGTTCCCAGCTAGTGAGCTCCAGAGTGGAGAGATTAAGATCGCATGCTGAAAATTGCGTTCCAAAATAGGACAAGGAAAATGAAAATGTCTTACAGTACGTTTTACTTTTTAGCTAGTTTGGCTACTTTTTGCTAGTTTAGCTACTTAAATAATGTCAAAATAATTTTATTATTTGACAATAGACTATAGAATTTTGAATTATCAAAAAATGTTCATTGTTAATTTAACATATGTTGAAATAAATAATAAATTTCAATGTTTGATGCAAATTTGTATTTTTTTTTTATATATCATTTGAACATTTTAAATTAATTACTCTAATAAATTAGATCTTTTCTAGATAATCTATCTTTTTAATTTCATAATAATTTAGTATATTTGAGATCAATTATAAAATGTATCTGTTTGTCATAATCACTTTCTGAGAAATCACAATAAGAAAAAAAAACATTTCATCCGAATTAATTTCATCCGGCTAAAATCAAGGATAAAATGAATTAGCCCCGGGATAAAATCCAGTGGGTACAACCGGTCAGGAGAGATCTCTACCATCCCTGTATGGTAGTCGTACCGAGAGATCGATGATTGATTTGTTTCACGTGCAAGAGGATCTAAAGAATAAAATTGGCTTGACAGGTCGTTTCAAACAACAATAAAAAAGAACTAGCATGAACCGTTGTCATATACATATATGACAGTATTTAAAGGAAAACTAGTCCTTTTGAAACAATCTTCGCTTGAAATGGTTGATAACTTTCCACTCCACCTTCAGTTCGATTTTGCGTCAAGAAGGTATTCATTTAAAGTAGTGCGATTATGAATGTCAATAAACGAACTAAACAAAAATAGATCATGTGCCTCCTCTCTCGTTTATAGATTCTACAAACTCCCCCGAAGTCGAAAACGTGCTTAGTTAGTTTCTCCCTAAGTCGTTATCGTGCTTAGTTAAAAAAATTAAAATGTTTACTGGTCTAATCATTAGCCACCGTCGCGTAGTACATCACGTTTGACGTTACGATAGTGCACATTCCTAAGAGCGTTATTAATTTAATGACGGCATATTTTCCATCATAATGCCAGCTCAAAGGGAAATCCAGAGCACAGTAAAACACCAACAAACCAACTTAACCAACCATTCGACAAAAGAACTAAGTTTAAAAAACACAACTTACCATCGCTTGGTTTTGAGCGTGGAGTTGCAGGCTCCTTGATTTTCCGTTGACTACTTGAATCGCCGCTACTAGTTAATGGTGTTTCTGTTTTCATTACTTTAGGTCGACTATTTAAATTAGGCCGAGAAGCAGTACGCCTTCTTCTCGACCTATTACCAAAGTATCGATATCTTAAACGCTTTTTCGCTAAAATCCATGCATAATCCGCAGAGCAATCTAGCATATGTCGATATAAATCTAACACACCACGTGACTCACGTTTACATTTACTACATTTAAGTGATTTAACAGTTTTAAAAGGTTTTCCTTGAGAATTTGTGGTAGAACTTAATTTAGAGCTTAGCTTAGAATTTGAATCAGTATCACATATTTCACTTTTAGTTATAGTTGAATAGCTGCCGGAAACTGTACTATCCATAGAATCTTCCAGACATACAATTTTTTGCTTCGTATTTAATGGTTTGGTTTCAGTTGATGTAATAGTTGACGGAAGTGCTAGTAACAACTGGCGTTGCAATTTATGATATTCAACATGTTTTTTAAGTGCTTTTGATGGAATATAAAAATGTAGATATAATTCTTTTTCTATCAACTCCCGACCGACTATTTCGTAATGTGTTGAATATACAAATGGATGACGAAAATTTTTATGTTCTTCTAATACTTTTAATGTTCCGAATTTCTCTCCACAACTGAAACACACATAACATCTTGGACGTGCCCACTCTCCACTTAATATTACTTCATTTGTTTTCCTTTCTGACACCGTTCTACGCCTTAACCTTAAGTTTGATATAAAATTATTTTCTTCTATTGAAATCTGATTGTAATTGCAATTAGATTCTTCTAGGTCGATATTAGACTCCTCATCATTTCCGCCGGGATCCTGTTTAATAACTCGTTGTTCATTTTGTTCTATATTAATTTGAGGTAATAATCGAGAATCTAAAATTGTATTTAACTGAGTTATTAGTTTTCTCTTTTCTTCACGAACTGCAATTCCTAATGGGAAATTCTTATCGGAGCCTACATATTCATTTTCTTGTCGACAGATTATTTCGTGTTTAGATCGCATTGTTAATTGTGTCCACATATCCAGTTGCGACAAATCACGAAAACCTGAGGTTTGTTGTTTGATTTTTTTGACAATTTTACCCCCTTCATTGACATACTTGTATTTTTTGATAAAATCCCATTTCCATTTCCATGAATTTTTTGTAAAAGTTCGTTTTAATTTACTAGACGTTGAGGGTTCTGGACCGTATTGATCCACTGTTAGTAGAGTAGGAAAAGCTGTAAGTGCTGATAAATTGGTGGCTTCATGGATTTCGTTGTCGATTAACAGAGGACTATGAACAACCGTACTTCGCAAAGGAGGTTCTGTTTGTACTGGACTTAATGGTGAAGGAGATGTTGGACTTCCATCGAGTTTTCCATCAATATGGCAACTTAAATTTTTTCTAACATTTAAACTAACAGTCTCGTAAAAATCATCATCAAATGTTGTAAGGGTTAAGGTATCACTATTATTATTACTATAATTACTTTTTGTGCTATTATTTAAAACTTTAGGATTATTTGGAGCTGTTTCGACAGATAACATCGATGACTCAAGAGAAGGAGAGATTGCTAATGTTCGTCCGGCTTTTGTATTTCTAATTAACTTATTATTTAATTCTGAAGAAGGTCGAAATTCCGTAGGTGCACCTCGTCGATTTTTCGCACCTTTCCTCGTGCGTGGAGTTCTATTTTGCGTTACCCCTAACCGGGATAGAATTAATTCTTCATGTTTCAATAGTTGATGTTTTTTACGAACAGAAGATGTGCGACTCTGTCGTGCTTGCAGTCCATCTTCTTCATCATTGGATGTATTTTGTGCTTTGATATTGTTGTTAGATGTAATGACATTATTAAGGTCTGAGTTTTTTTCAAAATCTACTTCTATATTTAATGGTGAGGTAACACGTGTTGTAATATTATTTATATTATGTAATTCTTGATTATGTGCAATCATAATATCATCACTGGGAAATCGTATCATACATATCCTGCATGCATAATATTTATCAGAATGTGTATCTGTTAGATGTGAAAATAACCCATTTAAATCCTCGGATAATAATAATGCGATTTTTCCAACATTACAAAACGTACATCCTGGATATGCGGATTGTGTTGCCGATGAGGTGCGTGAACTTAATCGTCGTCCTTTTGTTGCTTGATGAACACGTTCTGCATGTTTATCACGAAGTTTGTGACTCGAAAATATCCGATCACAGTAAAGACATATTGTTTTGTATGATGGGGTAGCCAATTCAATCGTTGTATCATTATTATCAATTTTTGGTTTAATGTTTAATTTTTCTAATATACCAGATATTTTTTCTAAAGGTAAGCTACAATTTAGTTTTAGTACATTGGTGTTCTTACAATATCCATCTTCTTTACTGCTATCAGATTTTTCCTCATTACCAGCTTCTTCTCCTGACTCATCAATATTATTATTATTATTTGTAACATTTTCTATTGGAATAATGTTTTTTGGTGGCACATCTAATAATTTACTATTATTGTTACTATTTCGATTTAATATTAAACTGTTTCGTCTCAGTCTTAGTTTCTCATTTATATTGTTCACGGACATTTTATTTTTTTCCTTTTTTTCTTCAACATGTTTTCGGTCTGTTTTTCTCAACTCCAATCCATTAAGTAAAACTGGCAATGCTATGTTTGATGATGGTGAAGAATTTACATCTTCATCGGTGGGATTTTTCGATGTTGTTGGTTCTGTTTCCAAATTTTGTGTTGTAATACAACGATGTACCATTTTACGTTTGATTTATTAATCAAAACGAATTGTGCCTGTAATGAGAAAAGAAAAATGCATTTTAACGGTTTATTTTATTATTTGGTAATTAATTACGAATAAGCGTTTGGAATTCAGATACCATAAAAAAAACGTTAAAGAAAGAACCAATCATTTCAAATAGAACATCATTTATCTAAATCATACTATCTGCATCCTAATGGTAGTATCATTTACGAAAAACTATCATTTAAAATGGTAATGTAAGATACATGCAGATAAAGAATTTTAGTAATCAGTGGCATCTGAGTTTTGCAACAAGTAGAACTTTTTCGTGCGCCGAAGATTACTTCAAATCAAAGAAAAAAGTAGAACAGAAACAAAAAACAATATCAATGATGTTAGAACGAACCAAAACCAAATATTATTAAATAAAAAATAACATTCGCAATTACAGAGCGCATATGCTAATTGTTCTTGATGAATGAAACCAGCGTTGATGAGTTAGTTTGCTGTAATCAAATTGGTAGTAAATTAGAATCGCTGGTTCAAAGAAAACCAAAATTACTGACTTTAATTCTTATCTCGAAGCTGTTACTAACAAGTTATTGAAGTTGATTTTATCATTATTTTTTTTTTTGCTATCGGTCACCAATAATGATAGGAGGATAGAAGATTTAGGACCACAATTTAAAGAATTAATGGCAGTGTAAAAACTTTTGTCAGAAATGGACACAGTCGAAAGTTTTGCAGCTTTTGTTTTGTCAATTTCCACTTTTGTTATTAATTTCCTGATTTTATATTGTGCTGGCTTTTAAATATCGGGATCGATTAACAGAGTTGTTTTTATGAATCAAATTATTAAATACTATTCGTTTGTTTCTGAGATCCAATTTAGGAGCCTATTTGGGAGAAAACAAATATTTTTGTTGTGGTTTCATTATGGAAAAGGAAACGAATTTGTTAATACGGAATTGAATTGTTTCAGTAAATTGTTGGGAGAAACATTTACATCATCAATATAAAAACAATGGCGATCGAAAGAAAAACCTTGAAAAAAACTTCGCCGATAATTGGTGTCCATTTTTGAGAAGTGAAATATTTTACGAGCTTTAGGATCTCTAGTTTTTAGTAAATCAGTTTTGACAACTGATGTGATGATAGCAACCACAATTACTAATACTACCCTTATCGACATCAACACTCGTACATTTTGTCATGGACGTGATATAGAGACCTAGTAGAAAACTTTTATTCCCGCCATTACGAGGAGTGAAAGTTGGCCTGTTTACAATTTGCGACAGGTCCTGCGTACGACGCGTCAAATATTTCTGTCAGCTTTCCATTGTTTTGTATATATTAGAAAATTCTACACACGATTTATTGTGGACGTTGAAGTAAGTCGTCGTCCACAATTTGGAAATTTAGCTCCAATTTCGTCCACGATATTAATCAGGAGAGTAAAAAAATCGGGATTATGTTTGTTTGGAGACCAGTTCCACAATTTAGCTATTGGGAAAAAAAGAATTTCAGGTGGATCAACCTTTCACACTACTGTGTTGTAGCAAACATCTTCATGAAGTTTAAAAGCTGATTCAAGCGATTTTTTTATGGCGACAGAAAAAGTAACTCATATCGGCGGCAGAAAAAGTGTCGTAATTTTTTCCCATATTTTTACGGCGAAAGCAAAAGTAACAGAATGAGAGTTTGAATAATATTTGTTATTTTTCCAACAAATTGTATAACTATGGCAACAAAAAATAAATATTTTAATTGGATTATGAAATATTAAATTATTGTATAACTATGACAACAAAAAATAACAAATATTTTGATTGTATTATGAAATTTTGAATTGAAAGGTTGCTTTGATAAAAACTTTCATTTATAAATCTATACGTATTAGGAATCGATTGAAAGCTGGTTCGACAGGTGCCCAGAGGTTGGTACTGGATTCATCCGCCATGGTACACTGTAAATATGAGGCTACCAAAATGCAACCATTTAAATTGTGGTTTATCCGATGTCATATTTTAAATGTTTTGAATCCGATGTCATATTTTATATGTCCTCTTTCGGATTTATTGTTTAGATATCCAATTATTTAACAAAAAATATAAAAAAAAACGAAAAAAAAAATTTTATTCCATTAACATCCTAAGAACGCATGTTGTTGTGGGACTTTGGTCCCACAACAACATGCCTACTACACAACACGTTTTATTAAAAAAAAAAGTAGTATGTCTTCCTTCGGAGTTCACTTCACTTCTGAAAATGTGTTTTGCATATTACTGACATTGTTCAAGTAAGAGTAGAAGAGTAACCTCTGAGTATTTTCATAGTTATATCGGGTGCTTCCAATAATCTATGCTGGAGAAGCGCTAAGAGAACGATAAATTCAAATTAAAACGATAAATTAAAATGATCAATAATTTAAATGAGAAGCGCTAAGAGAACGATAAATTCAAATTAAAACGATAAATTACCCAGACATTTGTTATAGAATACTTACTGTACCTTAGCGATAAAAAATACACATACACATAGTATTATACTGACCCTCATCTATATCGACTCTTTAAAAATTTTGTCATAGGACGCTCTAGTTAACGAAAGCAGGAAATCAGGTGTATTTTTTCAGGTTGGATTACATTACAATGCTAGAATATTATTTTTACAGGGTATGAACACCATTAGCAGGGTAGTGAAACCCGAAATTCTACGCCAACACCGTGCTACCTGGGTAATGATAGAATTAGCTTGCTGTAGTGGATAGGGGTAGAGTAAATACTACTTATATTCTCAATGATGCTGCATTACGGCGAATCGTTTGCACTGCAAAACTATAAAACTAATACAACTCAAGCGCATGTTCCCCATATTAGAGACCGTTAGGATCGACGAGTTTGTCTTGGATCAAGCGATATATAAAGGTGAAATATGTTTCGGAAAAAAACTTTAGGATCAATTTGTTAAGAACTTTTTATACTACCCTCAGCTTATCTCGGACTCACAAAAGCGACCTCGGAAATTACAATTTAGAAATTGGAACGTGGAACCTGTTCAACCTAAGAAGAGCAAGTGATTTCTCAAAACTCACAATCCATGGCAATATTCCACATTCTATTTTCAGAATTAATGGAAAAGCGAAAGGATACAGTCTTTAATATTGCGGTCATTAAAACCGAGGAGAATTCGGAGTTGACTTTCACATAAATCTTCGCGTGAATTAACATGTTATCAACTTTTGCCCAATTAATATGCGGGAATTAATATGTACACTAAGAATTCGAACTCAAAACTTAATGTAACGATCGTCCATGCACCAACTGAAGGCAAAGCAGATGATTTTAAGGAAATGTTCTTCGTATAACTCAAATCATTATTTACATCCCGTGACACTCCTTTGATTATCCATGCGGCAAAAAAACTAAAGCAAAATATCTACGGAAAAAGAAACGCGAACACATGAAGAGCTGTTTCGCAAATACCAATCAACATACGACTAATAGTCGAGGCAATGAAGCACTCACAACCTCGGAATTTTTTGCACTACGACGGATCGGTATGCGGTATTTTGCATTCGCTTTCAAAAATTATTTGTAAAAAATGTATCTACTTTGTATCTTATATAAACCGGAAATTGCATTGCTGCAGCCAAAAATGGATTCAAAAAAGCTTTAAGAAAATTAAATAACTTTGTTAATAAAACTCAGAATTGGCTCAAACCGGGGTCGCGGGGTTTTTGAGGTCGCTGATTACGATTATGATGTTCAAATTGACTCACAGCCGACCTGGCTCTCAGGATCGCTGATGAACGTTATCTCCGTGGGACTCTCCCAAAATTCACACAGGGAAGGAGAGAAACTCAGCGCCCGGGTTTTTTGGGGTTGCTGAATTCAAATATGGCATCGGCAAACTTTGATTTGACGAAAATGATCAACAAGATTTTGTCTTAAGTTACAACTTATAACAACATGTTGACCATGTTTTCTTTTTCTATACATTCAGAATGATTAACAACCCGATCTGAAAACACAAATTCTGAATAATGGATAGGAAAATTCATCTCCATCGTGAATCGAACCCATCACAATTGAGTAACAAGGGTAGCACTTTAACAATTAAGCTAGAAAAGGAACAAAAACTGAAATGATTTCCCCGAACTAATTGTCTCGAGCGGCTTCAATCCACAAAGGTTTAAAAAAAGCGACCATCACCAGTCAGCACCTCAAAACGCATGTTGGTTTATTTTTTTTATAAAAGGTGTTGTGTAGTAGGCATTACAATATGTGTCACAACAACACATGAAAACCTTTTAAGACCAAGTTCCCCCAACAACATGCGTTCTAAGGTATTGATGGACGCAAATTTGTTTTATTTTTTATATTTTTTTTTATAAAGGAATAATTAAACAATAAATCCTATCACATATAAAATATGACATAGGCCCATATTTCATGATAGGATAGAAAAAATAAAAATAAAATAAAAGGCAAACAGCAAATTTGTTTTAACAATTTGGAGGAACAAAACTAAAATTTGGTTGCTGGATCTAGGTCTAAAAAGGTATGTGTTGTTGTGACGACACATAATGTTATTAAAAGAAAGATATTGGGGCGTATGATTGAAAACGCGTGGAAAACGTAAACGTCGATGAAACGTGAAACTTAGTATATTGGTATGATTGAAAACGCGTGACAAACGTTTTATTTTGAACTCATTTTTTGGTATGATTGAAAACGCGCGGCATCACTTTCTTGTACAAAATTGAAACGTAAGGTTGGGCTTGCGTTTAGAATAATTTTAAAACTGAAAAATGTAAATTTATTAAATTTTTTAATTACATTTTATTTTTAATTTTATTTTATTTTTAATTTCGAGTGAAAATATGGAAAATGCTTTAAATTTTAAGCACATTAATTATTTATTTTTAAATTTTAGGAGAAAATAACAAATCAAAGCTAGTAAACGGAATTATAAAGATAATCCTGATATAACTAATTATTATTTTTATTTTATCCAAAAAATTCAATTTTTTACACTTAACACAATTATATTTTTTTAACAACCAATATTAGATTTGACAATTAACAAAAAACTATTTTGACAGTTCTGACAGTTCTTTAATTTCGAAAAAAAATTCGAACTAGCTTTTTATCACGCGTTTTCAATCATACCTACATTAGGTGCAAGTGAATATCTTAACCGCGTGATGCGTTTTCAATCATAAGCCCCATTAAGAGGATAAAACTAAACCATGATGAACACAAACATTGATTCCACACAAACACTCATAAAAGCCTATCTAGATATAACACAATTTATCGATTGTCAGAAAATTTTAAATCAGTTTCAAAACTCCCTAAGCCAATAACTAATATTTTTTAATCATTCCAGACTCCACCCCTAACACATTCACAAGCTTAATTAACCTATTGAAAGGGATACAAACTATTATGTCAGAACCCAAGAAGATACCTAATTTCAAAGTTATATCAGGTCCTATATTCTCCACTGTCTGTCTTAAGAAAATGAAGCGATTCAGTAAGAATAATAATACTAAAAAAATGGATCTTACAATTGTAAACTCACCGACTATCAAGGATTCAGGAAGCCACTCAATGAACATTGAACGGCAAGTGGAATGTAATAAAACTAACACTAACTGACGAGAAAGATATAAATGTGAAGTGGAAAACTTGTTAAATCGCCACTGGAAGTAGCCACAAAGGAAATCAGGGAAATCAACTAAAGCAACTCAGCAACCGCTGGGAAATGCGATTAGATAGATACCGAGAGAAATAATAGTTCTAAAGTACGAGCGCATCTGGAAGAAGGAGGTTGATTCATCAAGATATAAGGAGCTAAATAAAATAATAAAAAGAAAAATTAGAGAAATGAAAGCTAGCCACTGGAAACAGTAATGTGAAAAAAAAACTTTTAAAAAAAAATAGAACCGACTTCGGAAAAAACAAAAGAGGCACAAAAAAGTGAAAAATAACTCAATTGTTGCTTTTAGAAACAAAAATACGTTACATTTTGATTAATTTAATTTAATTATACCTTACTATAGACAAAAAAATTACGCTATTATACAAAGTTACTATATTAAAATAGTCACTTTTTATTATAATTATTATAGTAATTATAGTTGTTATAGTAGTTATTATATTTAAAAAGTTATTTGTAGTACAAAACTGTTGGAAATCGGTGCCAAGCCCGAGACATATTAGTCGGTTTTTCGTCAATGTGGCACCGACTTCGAACAGTTTTGTACTACAAATAACTTTTAAAATATAATAACTACTATAACAACTATAATTACTATAATAATTATAATAAAAAGTGACTATTTTAATATAGTAACTTTGTATAATAGCGTAATTTTTTTGTCTATAGTAAGGTATAATTAAATTAAATTAATCAAAATGTAACGTATTTTTGTTTCTAAAAGCAACAATTGAGTTATTTTTCACTTTTTGTGCCTCTTTTGTTTTTTCCGAAGTCGGTTCTATTTCTTTTTAAAAAGTTTTTTTATTTTTTTATTTTTAGTGTAGTTATAAAGCAAATGTCGGCTAGAAAGCGTTCTAAAAGTAATAACTTCAAATGCTGGAAAAACTTTCATCAGTGACAATCTATTAATTATGGTTTTGCGATTTTTTGCACAAACGGCATACATATTTCCCGTGATAGAAAATTATTTACGATAACCTTGCCAAGTATAGCAATATAATACTGCCCAAAATATCCAAACAGATTAATATGTTTTGACGAAATCCGTGAAAATGCATTAAAAATATGGTTTTTTCTAATTTTCTGAATAACGGTATTTTTCACATCAAAGAAACAATTATGAGACCCTCTGGGAATGAACTCAAATAGAATAAAATTTAAATCATCTAAATCGAACGAGCCGTTTTTGAGAAATCGGTTTACTACATATAAAAAAACCTACAGTGAAACACAGAACCTCCTGCTTTTTTGAAGTCGGTTAAAAAGTAACTATTTTAATATAGTAACTTTTTTAATATCGTAATTTTTTTGTCTATAGTAAAGCATAATTAAATTAAATTAATCAAAATGTAACGTATTTTTGTCTATAAAAACCATAATTGAGTTATTTTTCACTTGTTTGTGCCTCTTTTGTTTTTTCTGAAGTCGGTTCGGTTCTATTTCTTTTCAAAATGGTTTTTTAATTTTTTTATTTTTAGTGAAGTCATAAAGCAAATATCGGCTAGAAAGCGTTTTAAAAGTAATAACTTCAAATACCGGAAAAGCTTTCATCAGTGACAATCTATTAATTATGGTTTTATGATTTTTTGCACAAACGGCATACACATTACCCGTCATAGAAAATTATTAACGATAACCTCGACAAGTATAGCAATATAATACTGCCCACAACAAACAAACAGAATAATATGTTTTGACGAAATCAACGAAAATGCATAAAAAAATGGTTTTTTCCAATTTTCTGAATAACGGTATTTTTCACATCATAAAAAAAATTATGGGACCCTCTGTGAATAAACCCAAATAGAACACAATTTAAATCATCCAAATCGAACGAGCCGTTTTTGAGAAATCGGTGTACATACATAAAAAAAAACCTTACAGTGAAACACAGAACCTCCTTCTTTTTGGAAGTCGGTTAAAAATAGACAAAACCATAATTCGTTTAAAATGCATAAATCGATAAAGTTAGCAACTGGCAAAATTAAAAAGAAGAAACACAGTTACTTAAAAGAAGAAGATGGTAAAATATTGCTGTATCCAGAGGATAGACTACAATGCTTTTCAACATGCACTCAGAGCTCATATTTAAAGAATCAGTCGACAAGCAGGAGAGATAGTTAATGGTGAACTTATTAACAACATCAAGTTTTCCGACGACACTTTTACACTTAGCTTTACTGATTTGCAAGAAATGTTAACTAAGCTCAATGATAGTTGTAAGGATAATGGATTTAATATTAACATAAATAAAACAAAATATTTGATATTTTGTAAAAACGATAACCAGAATCCAAACCCAACATTAAACAATCAGGATATTGAAAGAGTAAACAACATTAAATATTTGGGCAATGTAATTGATTGGAACTGTAGCAATAGAGTAAAATAATATCGAGAATTGAACAAGCGTTTAAGAATATGAGTAATTTTGTTGAAACGAAATTAATATGAAACTAAAGATCAGAATGTTGAGGTGTTACATCTGCTCAATTTTACTATATGGGGCTGAAAGAAGCAGCATGACAAAGAGAGATAGAAAAAAAATAGTTAGGGGTACGCCCCAGAAGTACTCGGAACGCAGTTCCGACCAAGGACCATCACAAAAATTTCGATGAAATGTGCAACTCCGACACTCTATTTTTTGGATGAAAAAGCAGCCGTCACTAGCCTCACTGCTTCAAACTCTTCTCGTCATAGCTGGTATTGAAATCCTGGAACAACTAAAACCTAGCACTGTGCAATATGTAAAAACATTCTAAGGGCAAACACGACATCCATCCAGTTTAACACCTCTTAGGAACCGTGCATCTCAAGTTCTGCTCAGGCCTTGTCACACATAAGCAAATTATCAGAAACTATATAGCGCCATTCTGTCAACATACGAACACGAGCTCTCGCCAGAACACAATACGAATGAACACACATCCGAAATCTCCAAGCGATGTGAAAATAATGCAACTAAATTGCAATGGTCATAAACAAGATAGATGGCATAATAAACTATATGTGCAAAAACGATCTTCTACTTGCGGTTTCAAAAGAAACCAAACTAAACGTTAGATCTAAGATTGGTGATATCTGTGATTATAGAATTACAAGGCTCGATAGAGGGAACGACAAAAGTGGTGGCCTTGCCTGCATTCACGAAACCATTATTTACCGTACAACCACATTACCTGCAGTATCGGGAACTGACAAACACCTAGAACAACAAGACATTATAATAAAATCCGGAAATACGGAAATAACGCTAGTCAATATTTATATTCCACCTTTAAGCAGCTGTGATACAGGTTATGAACCGTCCATAGGACACCTATTTTATACCAAATACTGTCTAATTCTCGGCGATCTGAATGCACACCACGATCTATGGCACTCACACCTGAACACCGTTCAAGAGGCGAAAACATTGCTGATCGAACTTGCTCCAACTTTGGAGTCCTCAATGAGCCACAACCAACAGGAGTAACAAATAACTCCTACTCTTCTCCAGATTTCTCACTTGCCAGCATGTCACTAATGCCAAAGAGATGACATCCGTAAGGCAGATCCAACTGATACTAAAATTACAGACCTTAATAAGCAAATTAATAAATTAGTAACGGAACACAAACGTAATAAATAGCGAGAACTAGTAAGTCAAGCTTTGGCACAAGTAAAAGTTTCTAAAAAGTTTCTTTAAAGAAGGTCATAGAATGCTTAACTCATCCTCGACAACCGGGTAACAACTGCATGATCCCCTTCGATGATAACCCAGCCACCGGAAAGTGGAATAACCCAGCCACCGGAAAGTGGAATAACCCAGCCACCGGAAAGTGGAATAACCCAGCCACCGGAAATGCGCAACAAGACACAGTTTACAGAAAAGCAACGTAAACATGAAGAGGAAACAAGGTCAGTATTGAGACATCTGTGCAAACTAAATACTGAGAATTTTAAAGATATCATCTTTTCTGAAGAAGAAGTTGAGAATGCTATAAAGAAAACTAAGTCATCATGCTAAAACATATTGGACTCAAAGGATTGAACTATCTCACTGTCACACTCAACACATCGCTAAAACAGCAACCGGATGTAATTTGATGGCTCACCGAGATCAACTGCATGATGAAGTATATTGCCCGGTCCGTCAACACAATGGAAGGTCTCACATCGTAGCCATGTAAAACAAACGAATACAACTTTATTTGTTATTTAACCCATTATCTTTTGGGTTAGGTTACTTTTATTATACACATCTCAAATTTTAGGTCCATAGGATTTATGGTGTATGAGATAATCGATATAATGTTAAAACACGTTTTAAAGGGTTCGTTATAAAAAACAGAACCCTAAAAGAGAGATAAAAGGAAATTTATTTTAAAAACTTGCAGCAACAAAACAAAAATAGGGTTGCCAATAATTTGGGTATTGGTATGTTCCTTGATGATGTGACACACTCTCTGACTCTCCTTAAATTATTCAAGCCCGCATAAAGTTATGTGAAGGCTCAATTCTTAGCGCAAGCAATAACGTGCCATAATCAAGGAATACGGCATAACTTAGTTTGAGAATATTACTGTTGACTGAATAAAGTTCATCCGCCAGCACCCCTAAGATATTACCTTGGCATGTGATATCGCAAATCTCACTGCTATTGCCAGTAGTATTTCATATATCACGTTAACTCATGTCAATAGCAGGGACTGGAATACGCGGGGTCGTCCCACCCGTAGATCAAAAATCAAAAATTTACAAATCAACAAAACCTGATTCCTACATGCCAGATGGAAATAGAAAGATTAGGTCTTTTGCATCATATTTATAAAAAAAATTACGGCAATGCTACCTAGTCAAAAGAAGGGAACCAAACTTTTAATTTTACCTTGGTTCTCCATTTTGAGTTTTTATAATAAATTCCAAAGTTATGAAGTTCACAAAACCTTATTAATGCTAATTTTTTAAACACGCAATGAGATGTAACCCTTTACGGAATATTCAGAAACTTTGGGTTAGATAACAAAGAATGAACGATATTGGCAATTAAAGTTTGATTGATTATAAATTTGAACCCTGAACTTCCACATATTTTTGCAACAAAGGTTGAACAGTAGAGTAGCATTGCTAGACGTAAGTAAACATTCATAAAAAGATATGATCAGCTCAATATGGTACAAAAATAGTAGCGACTGAATTAAGTTACCAATTTTCAGTAACAAACAAATTTCAACCATTTTAATATGGGAAAATTCGAAAGTTAATGTATAAAAACTCTTGGCAAAAATTTTAAACTATATTTTAATAATCACAGAAAACAATTAATTTAATATCTTCAGCCATAATATATATTATGTTCACCTTAATACAAATTTATGAAAACACAAATTGACAGTCCATTTGTTATTGTCATTCAACATTTTTTTCTTTTGATATTACAAATTTCACAGGGAACACAAAGCAATAAAGATACCATATTTTAGCTATTCATTTTTTTCATATCTATCACTGTTTTTTCGATTAAACGAAATCACTCATTCAGCAAACGATTATTATCAAAGTGGTACAGGTTGTAATTGTTTATTTATTTGATATATTTATATAAAAAATTTGATTCTTAATTCATTTCAAAAAATTTCTTTAATCAAAACTTTAATTATATGATTTTTAACACTAAAAAGAAAAAGACAATTTATACGTAACCACAAAAAACAAGAAATATGTATGTATATGAAATTTATATGTCTCACTCATTCTTAGAAATAGTGTTTGCTCTTTCTTTTTTATTCAAAAATGTTAAATTTTTATATGAATGTGTGATTCAAATATGTATGTATGCATATTTTTGATGGTATTTTATATGTGTGAGAACATTGGATGTACATAGTGTTTTATATAAAACAGGGTGATTTAAAATTTAAAAAATATTTATGATATCAATTTTTTCTGTTTCTTTTATTTACGTATATATTGATTGTAATTTTCACATTTTTTGTCAAAATAATGATTATTCAGAAAATTCTAAATATTGTGCATAATTGGTAAAGACCTTTGAATTTAAAGTATATTGTATATGCTTCTATAGAAGAAAACAGATCAGAGGTATATGCTCTTAGATATTTTATTTATATATATTTAATATATATGTACATATATATTATACAGTCAAATGTTGAAAAAGATCGATAAAATGTTGTTTATATAATAAACACCAAATCCACATAAAAAAGGAAAACTAAAGAGAAAAAAATAATGTATACTTTCTGCTTTAAGTTTATATAAAAAAAATGAAAATTTGAAATAGAACCATAGTCGAGAAGTGGAGGCTATAATTAAAATTTCTTTAAATAAGAGACCTTATATTGGGGCATGTATTAACTTTATGTTAATGCGTAATATGAGAATGGGTTGATAAGTTAATGTATACTAAAGCAGTGGTTAACCTTTTCGCACTCGCAGCTCCCTTAAATTAAGTTTTTGGCAGTCGCGGCCCTCTTATAATAAAATATTCTCGCGGCCCTCTTATAATAAAATATTCTCGCGGTCATTATATAGAGTTAACTTTATTATAGTTCTGTTTATCTGTGTCTAAGGGTATGAATTCATGCCATGCTTTGACGTGTTCATATATTTATATGAAAAATGAAATTTTACTTGGTACGAAGGTGAAATTTTCTAATCGTTCAAAATTTAATTTCTGTTTGACACTAATAAATTTGATAAATTTTATTTCCGTGTTCAATTTCGAAATTATGAAAAAACGTCTTTAAAAATATTTCTATGTGTTTGGGCAAAATTAGATACAATGATAGAGGAGTGTATCTTCCTAATCATTGTTTTTCTGCATCCTAACTGCTGCTATGTCACTTCCTATGTGTTGCATAGATTCGAAATATAGTGATCCAAAAATGATACGCATTACTGTCAGTAATTAAAGTATTTATTGAAAATAACCACAATCACATTCGTACACCTAGATTTAAAAAACGATTTTGTTAGAAAAAAATTGTGTAACATTTAAATTTTAAAAAATCTGGTAATATTTTCGTCTGATTGAAAAGTCTGATTCTATTTCGAATAAAAAGAAAATTGAATCTTGGAATGGCATATAATGCACGACGTATTGGTGCAGAAAAATCAACAGACCAACTGAAAGTTGCTTATAAAAATATAAAAGGCAAAATTCGTAAAGATATGGCAGTCTAGCGATTACAATTATTTAAAACGGGAGGTGGTACTTTCCAAAAAAAAGTGAAAACCCAACGTTTAGTATATTGGCAAAAAGTACCACCCCAAACAGTAATCCGTACGACTCGAGTGCGGATCTTTTAGGCGATAAGGTAAAACATTTGTATAAAAATACAATTTTAATAAATTATAATTATTAATATCGAACGTTATAGGAAGATTTACAAGAATATGAAAACTACGAATATTTGGACAGTGATGAGGGACAACAGACAAATTTAATGACTGAGCCAACTTCCGTTTCAACTAGCGTTAGTAACAGCTCTATAATTGAAAATCAATTACCGCGAACGCGAAAAGGACACTACCCATGGAATCCGAAGGCGAAAAGAAATTAAGAGAGCGTCAAATAAATGCCCTCCAATCGCGCAAAAATCTTAAAATGAAATAAAAATTGAGTACTATAGAAAAAAAAGATAGAAAAGCTATAATTAAATCTGTAGGTGGGAGGTAAACTACACCAAGTCCAATTTTTTCAAAATACGTTTTTTTATACTGTTAGAATCAGGATTTTGTTCTCTACCGAGAGGTTAAAAGCACTGAGTCCTAACTAGTGTAGTTTTCGAGATAGAACAATTTTAAATAGTCCAAGTCCATAGTAAATAGTCCATTTTCAAACAGTTTTTTGGCTTTCCTGTAAAATTTTAAAAATGTGACTTGGTGTAGTTTACCTCCCACCTACAGAAATATATATTCCTATGTATATAATTATTTTTTTCTCTATGAATTTTCTTCTTACAACTTTTTTATTAAATGTGAAATTATTATTTTAATAATATATGGAATTTAAAGGATAAACAAGTATGACAAAATTAATTCTTATAATGATGTGGTCCGTGTTCAATTTATTGTGCTAAATCTCGACAAATTTCTTCTCTTACATTAAAATTTGCTTGGTCTTCCAATACATTTGGAATAAAATTCTGTACTTCTGGCTGGATGTTTACATTAAGATCTTCATCGACGGGAGGAGTTTCCTCTTTTAGTGTAATTGCAATATTTTGTCGTTGCCACAATTATTAAGTATTTTATTATTAAGTATTATTATTAAGTATTTTTAAGTTTTAGTTGTGATTCTAAGGGAAATTATTAAATAAAATACAAATATTTCGAGTAAATTGAAAAATAAAATAAACTTCACTAATTTCCAGAACTGGGAATCTTCTCTTCCACTGCCCAAAAGTCCTTTCTATTAAGGATCTGGTTGAAGTTAAAGCTCGACTGTACCTCTCTTGCGAAATGTTTCTTGGAATTCTGTACGGAGTAATTGAATAATTTTTGCAACCACAACCAGAAAAACCAATCAGCACCATATTGTTGAATTCATTCTGTTCAAATCGAGCTTTAATTTGAGAAAAATTAAATATAGTTTGATCATGTGATGATCCAAACCACCTAAGCCGTGAAAGGCAAAATTATTTGTATCACTTTAATTTTAGTATGTCGATAAATTTACCATCAGCATCACATATCGCTTGCGTATTGAAAGAAAAATATCCTTTACGATTGCGATACAGTTCTGCCTCATCATTTCCAGGAGATTTTATTGGTATTTGAGTACCATCAGTGCAGCCAATACAGCGAGGTATTCCTGCTTTATTATAAAACTTTTTCTGGGTTTTATTCACTTCCTCGTCTACAGGCATTTTTATAAAATCCTTGGCTTTCCTGGCGATACTTATCGATACTCTATGTATTATATTGCCCGTTGTACTCTAGACTTATTCCTATTAAATCACTATGATTACCAATTGAAACGACCCCGTTACATAATACCTCAAACATATCAATATTTGTTGTATCGTGGTCAAAGGATACCCACGAAAGTCTAGTGGTTCAATATCATTTTTTATAATGCTTTCTAAATAATGAACTCCTTCTTTAGAAAACCTGAATCGCATCCTAAACTCTTCCGCATTATAATATTCCATATCCATCCTTTCTTGAAATGTTTTTGGTTGTTTTATTCGCCGACTAATAATTATTTCATAATCTGAATCATTAGACTCAGAAGAAGATGAATTAGCGAGATTTTACAAATCTTTTCTTAGAAATTTTACTATATTTTAATATATTTGACAACTGACGCAACGTAATGACGTTTTGTATTTTCGAATTTTCGTAAATAATGTAGCCGCGGTTTTAGCCATCGATATTGAGGTATAAATCTGAAGATACATTTTTAATCCAAGATTGAATCAATGGATTTATCTACGTTTAAAAATACGAAAGAGAAGATAAATCCGCCGATTTATCTCTATCGACGTTCAAAAATACAGGCCTTAAGGACTGTTCTCCCTTGAACTCGAAGAAGTCATCAATAACAACTCGCGACACGATATAAAAATCGTGGTAGGTCACTTCAGTGCTCAAAATGGTAGAATTACAAAACTAAAAACAGATTTCGGCTCTAACAGCTTGCATCATACCAGTAACAATAACGGCTTTCGCGCAGCTGAACTGACTATGATGTATGATCTAGTAATTTCTAGCACTTTTTTTCCTCATAAGAGAATCCGCAACGTGGAAATCAAACGATGAAAGAACTGGAAATCAAATCGATCATGTCATGATTTCTAAGAGACACTCTACAATTATAACTGACATTCCATCATACAGAGGTGCTGATATGGACATCGTACATATGCTTGTCATCATTAAATACAAATGAGTTGTCATATACAATTTAAGACACAAGCAAAAAAGACCGAGCGCTGGAATGTCGACGCATTAAAACATCTGAAAACACCGAATAGATATTAGGCAGTAGTGACGAAAAGCATAGAAGAGCATGACATCCCGTCTGAGATGCCATTACACATACAAGAATAATGGCAAACGCTTCAATCAACCATTATATCCGAAGCACAAACTGCAATCGGAAAAAGAACACCGAAATCACGAATGTTACGACGATTGTCGCCAAAGCGTTGAACATAAACAAAAACTGCGAGAAAAATGGTTAAAAAGTAACACCCGAATCTCCCAAACTGATTATCTATGCACCAGAAAAGCCTTAGCAAAATTTTACGGAAAAAGAAACGCGAACACCGGAAGACTGTATCGTATACATCAACCAACATGCGGCTAATGGAGATTCAAAAGAGCGCTTTGCCAATGCGCGGAATCTGACAAAAGATTTGCACCCAAGATCCACAGTCATCACACATAGAAACAACGAACTTACAACAAATGAACGTGATGTGCTAGCAGTATAGCGATTCCACTTTCAAGACCTACTGAACAGGACGAATGAAGTTCATCCTATTCGAGCAATTCGAGCAATTCATGTAGAAAGGGCTCTATTAGATAGAATGCTTAAACAATCACCTGGTGTTCGTCGAACGGGAAGACCTAGACAACATTGGCGTGATGAAATCATCAAAGGCCTTCATGATATAAGATCAAAACTGAAGTCAAGTAGTCATGGAACGATATGAATGGAAGCTGATTGCACATAAGCCAAAATCCCTCCATGAAATGCAAACGCCAGAGAGAGAGAGAGAGAGAGCGAGAGAGAGAGAGAGAGAGAGAGAGAGAGAGAGAGAGAGAGAGAGAGAGAGAGAGAGAGAGAGAGAGAGAGAGAGAGAGAGAGAAAGCGAGAGAGAGAGAGAGAGAGAGAGAGAGAGAGATGAGAGAGAGAGAGAGAGAGAGAGAGAGAGAGAGAGAGAGAGAGAGAGAGAGAGAGAGAGAGAGAGAGAGAGAGAGAGAGAGAGAGAGAGAGCGAGAGAGAGATTTACAACGAAAAAAGAGAAAATATAAACTTATCAGCAATTAAACATGTATTAGCATGCAATATTCGAATATTGCCTACTATACATGTTCGGAAGCCAAAAAGCATTCGCATATGCAAAGGCTTCTGAATTAGGCTTCCGAAAAATAATTTAATATACAGAATTTTCGAAGCTTTTTAAAGATAGCAATATGTTGTGAAAGACATTGAGTTTTCTTTGAATGTTAATCTGATTTATTTCTAAAATTGCAAACATTTATATTTGAACTTTAAAATTATTTTTAGCATAAATCAGCACAATCAGCTAAGTAGTGTCTCACATAAGAAAATTAAACAAAAGCAGTTATTGCAAAATCATTAAATTCCTATTTTAAAATTAAATTAATAAAACAAAAATAAATTATTTCAAAATCATTAAATTCCTATTTTAAAATTAAACTAATAAAACAAAAGTAACTATCGAGAAATAAGTAAATTTCTTTAAAAAAATTAAGTAGAATCATTTTATAAAAATATGCAAATTAAGGTAAATAATACAAAACTTAAAAGAAGTTGTTAATTTTAAGTTTAAACAATAGCAGTTGTTTTTAAGCATCTCAATCAAGTGGTTCTTCCTCTAAGTTTTCAAAGCAGTCAAGTAAAAGAGTTCATACAAACAGTCGTTTATTTTAGTCATTAACAAAAAGTCTATTCAAATTAAATAATAAGTAAAATAAAATTTAGTGTGTGAAAATTTATAAACTAAACTGTATAGTAATAAAATTAAAAGTAATTGTGTTTAAATTTTTAATAACATATTATAAAACGATAGGCCCCCAAATACAACAGCTGGTACAATTAAAACTGTCTCTCTTGTTCACCATACGCATAAAAATATAATCGAAAGGGATGTAGAACCTAAGGCCCTACAAACTTTTCAGTGTAAAACTACTAATTAGGCTTCATTGGTATTTAAATTAGTGAAAAGATACTAATTAATAGTTGTTTTGTTCGAACATAACTACCGTTGCACTGTGTGTGGGAGGATACTTGATCTATGAAGCAATTATATTTTGGTATGACATGGTTTTACTGGATTTACTTCAAATGAAAAAGAACTGAATAGCAAAGGCTTCACTACAATTGTTTTTAGACCGCAACCAACTATTATAAAGCAATTTGGTTGAAGTCTGAAGTCTAGTGATGGGAACAATGGAGTGAAAACAACCGAGTTATTTGATTGTTGAAACATTTCGAATTATTCGATTGTCTTTTTTATTTTTTATTTTATTTTATTTCATTCAAAAATATTTAGCATACAGAATTTTTTTAATTATTCCAAATACATGCTAATATATAAATATAACACCTTTAATTAAATAGTTTTTTTTTAACAATATAACAATAATAATTTCAAAAGTTATTAATAGTATACTTATTATTATAATTTATTTTAAAATTATATTTTACTTAAACTAAGAATCAATTAATTTATATGAAAATATTAAGTATAAATAGAAAACAAAAAATGAAATGAATATTTAGCAAAATGAAGATGAAAAAGCAAAAAAAAGGAAAAATCAAATATACAAATTTAGATAATCAGAATGTGTCACGGACCAAGAACACCTGATATCAATTTTCTCAATTTATGCAGCTTGAATGAAAAAAGATCTATATTATTGAATAATTTGTTGTGTGTATTTTGAACTCTGATTAGTGGAGAGTTTACTCGAAGATTAGTTGAAAATGTTGGTATACTGAGGCAAAACGGATCTCTTATTCTGTAGGCAGCATTTTCACGAAAACGTATTACATAATTTTCGCAGACAATAACATTATTAACAAGTTTATATAGAATAATTTCATCTGAAATTTTTCTTCTATTTTCAAGCGAGAGACGGTATCTGGCTAATCGTAAATTGTAAGGCTCATATGCTATTTTAAGTTTAAAATTTAAAAACCTTGTAAATTTTTTCTGAACTCTTTCAATCTGATAAATATGACAGTTGTAATTTGGATTCCAAATTACAGAACAATATTCTAGAATACTTCGAATCAGTGCATTGAAAATGGAAATAAATGATAATGGATTATGAAATCCAGAACATAATCTCATGATAAAGCCAAGTAATTTAAATGTTCGATTAACAATCGAAGTTATGTGTATGTCAAATTTGAACCTTTTATCAATAATAACACCCAAATCTTTAACTTGATCTTTACATTGTCTATTACAGATGCCGAATAAAAACTTCATTCGAATAGAACTAGCAACTAGTTTTTTTATTCGAAGTGTTTTCATTACTAGTTTTTTTATTCGAAGTGGTTTCATTACTAGTTTTTTTATTCGAAATGTTTTTACTACTAGTTTTTTTAGTCGAAAGGTTTTTTTATTCGAAGTGTTTTTTTATTCGAAGTTTTTTACTACTAGTTTTTTTATTCAAAGTGTTTTTATTCGAATAACTATTTTTTTATCAGAAAGAATTTGCAACCGAGAGATTATTTCATTTTAAAATTAGTAGTTGGATGAAACAATCGAATAAATAGTTATCGGTTGTAAGATAATTGAACTAGGCTGGAAAAATTATTTGCAAAATATTAAATCTTTTATTTTGTTTTATGTGTCTGAAAATAGTTCAAATAAAAAAAAATAAAGCTTTGAGCTATAGTTATTTTAAATTTTGAGAAGAAATAATTTAAGAATTATTTTATGTTTATTATTGATAAATATTTGTTTGGGTATAATTGTGCTTTTATCTTTCTAAAAATTATGTTGTTGAAAAAATTAGTATTTGAGTAGTAGTTATGTATTTGGAAAAATTATATACAGAACAATGATATCCTAATGATATCAATTATAATTTTAGATTATTGTTTATATTAGGAGTAGGTAGTTTTATTTTGTTCATCAATCTTTTGGAAATTAGTGGTTGAACAATTAATTAAATAACAATAGAGAGACATTATTAATAAGGTGACCAGACGTCCCGCTTTTTAACAATTTGTCCCGCGTCCCGCGACATTTTAAAAATGTCCCGATTTTTCAAAAGAAAACAGAATTTCGTTATTCAAATGAAAAAAAAATTTCGTTATTTAAAATTAAATTTGGGCAAGTTGTTTATGCTAAATAAAACATTTTCTTTAGTTTAAATATATATAAATAAATTCGAATTATATGACAATCAATATCAATATTGTAATAAACACTAAACATAAATTGAGTTCCATTTTGTCTTTTATTGAAATTGTAAATATTAAAATTATATATATATATACTTATTCATACTTTTTAATTATTTATATCAAAATTTGAAAAATAAAATAATTCGTCAAAGTTTAGTTGTTTTAACTTGAGTTTTTTTACGTATGGGATCAGTTTTTAATTTTATTGATTTGTAAATTTTTTTAATTTTGGTCACGGGAGTGATAAGCCCAGCGTACTCCAGTACAACAATGATGATGAACAAAGTGTAACAGAAGATAGTGAATTATTGAATAATACAGTTGTTCCAAGAAAAAATAAAAGTGTTCATGAAACAACATGTTTAGAAAACAATGACGTCAATGGTAGTTCAAATATCGATATAGCAGTAATAGATAGTCAATCAAATTCTAAAACCGATAACATTCGTCCAAACTACTCACCAACAGATGGCGTAAACAACAAAAAATTAGCAGAAAATGTAATTGATGAGTTAAAATTTAATCGAATTAGTATTCGCGATAAGGAGGAATCATTAGAAAAGTTACATGGTAGTGGTGAACTGTCAGTGGAAAAATAGATTGCTGATCTAGAAGAATTAAATGAAAATATTAATTGGTCAGATTCTACTTTACTTATGTTTGCAAAGAAGTTATTAAAAAGTGACGCTAAAAAATTTATGAGTTGTGAAAAGGAAGTTAAATAGTTCGCCGACTTTAAAGAGAACATTTAATTTTATGTTAAAGTTGGTACGTTTGATATTCATGAAAAATTGCGTAAAAGATTTGAAAAAATCTGAGGAATCCTGTCGATCATATTTGTATGCAATGCAAGATATTGCGAATCAAATTGAAAATTTTGATGAAATATCATTAATTAATTACGTTATTGATGAAATTAAAGACGAGAGTAAAGAAAAATTGTTAGTTTATGGTTCGAGAAATTTAGATGAATTAAAATTTAAGCTTGAAATGTACGAAAAGGAGATTAATCGAAAAATGGTGAATTTAAAAGTAAATAAAAAATTTAAAAAGAGTAATAATGAGAAATTTGAAAAAATTTTAAGAGAAAGAGTTAAATGCTACAACTGCGGTAAAGTTGACCACAATGCAAAAAATTGTCAACATTCTGGAAAAGGGCCAAAGTGTTAGAAATGCAATCAATTTGGACACCTTTCACGAAATTGTACCAATATTAGTAATCAGCTAGGTAAAAACCCGCCAACAACGTATATTACTGAATATAATCGAAATGTTAGTACAAATATTATGATCAAAAATATTAAAATGCAAGATATGTTTATGTCGGTGATGGTAGATACAGGTAGTGTTGCAAATTTAATTCGTGAAGATGCTGCAAATAAAATTCAAATAAAGAATTTAGAATATACAGGCAAAACATTCATAGGTATTGGTGGAATGGTCGTCCATCCAAAAGGTGTATTTATTGAAGATATTTTAATCGATCAAGAATCTTATTCAATGAAGTTTTGCATTGTTCCAACCAATAGTAGTACTTAGGAAGTTATACTTGGAGGTGATATTTTAAAACAAGCAGAAGTAATTGCCCGTCCAAATGGTGTTAACTTTAAAAAAATTATCGAAGACGACAAGCAAGATATATAATGGAAATCAACGTTGTTAATTAATGATAATAATGAAGTCGAAGTTGATGTTCCAATGGAGTTTAAAAAAGAAATTATGTAATTAATTGAAAATTATAAACCGATTGAAAATCGAAATCAAGAGTGTCCGATCGAAACTAAAATTATTTTAACAAATGAATCACCAGTTTACATTAAGGCGAGAAGACTTGCGCCCTTAGAAAAAGATGTTCTTCGTGATCAAGTTAAGGAATGGTTAAAAGATGATACTATCACTAAAAGTTATTCAGAGTTTGCTAGTCCGGTAGTAATCGTTACAAAATAAAGGTTTTAGAGTATGTATCGATTTTCGGGAGCTGAATAAAAAATACTAAAAGATAGATTTCCTATGGCACGGATTGATGATCAAATCGAAAAGTTGGCTAGTGCAAAAGTGTTTTCGGTAATAGACTTGAAAATGGGTTCTTTCATGTACCGATGCACGAATGTAGTAGAAAGTACACAGCTTTTCTTGCAGGCGATGATCAGTATGAATTTCTTAAGACTCCGTTTGGTCTCAGTATCAGTCCAGCTAGTTTTAATCGTTTGATCAATTTTGTGCTTCGTGATATGATAAGTAAGGAAATTGTTGTTCCATATGTCGATGATTTAAAAATTCCATCTGAAGATGAAGTTGAAGGATTGGAAAGATTAAAATGTGGGTGTACTGACTTAATGCCGACTGTAATAGCGCCGAGAAAAATACTGTCATAGCGCCGAGAAAATATTGTACGGAGTCAACTAATTCAATCAAACTAATTCAATCAAACAAGTCACTAATTCAATTCAAACTGAAAAAGCGCAAAGATGAAATTTTTATATGTGTTATTATGATTTCCATATTATTCACTGTTTGTGTGCTTTTGTCACTTTTGAATTAAAATGCAATATTTAAAAATATACTTTTTTAAATGTTTATTTTTAATTTAATTTTATTAATAATAATATAAACTTCCTTATAATAACAATTTGGATTTTATTTTTTATTTTATAGAATATCGATTTCGACTTACGTCATCCTCAGTTCTTAAATTATTATTTTTTTTAAATATTGCATTTTAATGAAATAGTGCACTGATATAGTGCCGAGAATCAAAAACCTCGGCATTATGTCAGAAAAATTTAAAATTGAATATCTCGGTGCTAATTCATTTTGAAATGAATTAGTGCCGAAAGTTGAAATCTCGACGCTATTACAGAAATTGTTTGAATTGAGTTCTCGGCACTATTTCAATTTAAACTGAATTAGTGCCGTAAGGCATAAATCATGTTTGAACAAAAATTTTGAGCACATTCACACACATACCTATAAATCGTTTTTAAGATTATTTTTGAAGTAAAACTTCTTTAGGCGCATTATAAAAATTTTGCAACGGAAGGACAAAAAACGAATATAATATTCGACAAATATACGATACAATTCAATTATTACACACATATAAATGTCGACATATAAATGTCGGAAGTAGTAATTTGAACAGATATATAACCACATATATTCATCTCTATCATACTACAGTCTGATTTTGAATTTTAAACATATACATGCACACAATTCCAAAAAAACGAAAGTAGAAATTAAACACAATAATATAAAAAAGATATTAGAAGTAAAAAAGGCAAACGAATATTATGTTCGGCAAGTATGCGACAATTCTATTATGTGTATTGTATTTTTTATACGCTTATTCAGTATCCTATTAAATGTTATATGAGTTGGACGTGTCGATCTTAGATTTAAATATCTAATAATACAATATTCGTAATATTTTATTGATTTTCGTAATTCTTTAAATTTATATTTTGAATTGTTTTAGTTTTTTGAAGTAAAACTTCTTTAGGGCTGGTTATAGTAGTCATTGTGGTCATGGTAGTCATTGTGTTAATAGTGATCATGGTGGTCATAGTGGTAATGGTGATCACGGTGGTCATGGTGGTCACGGTGGTCATGGTGGTCATTGTGTTCACGGTGGTCATGGTGGTCATAGTGGTTATGGTGGTCACGGGGGTCATGGTGTTCACGGTGGTCATGGTGTTTAGAATTTGCATCCCGGGCGGGAAAAAATATTTGTGTTGATTAAATTTGTTTTGTTAAATAGGAATATGAGTGGTGTAATCTTTGCACGCGGTTGAAATAAATTTCTTTGGCTACTGTGGCAGGTATTAATAAAAGGATGAAATATAAAATAAATACGTCATATTGCAATTTAGAGTTGCATTTCTTGAAAATATAATTTACAGCATGTGTAATAAAAAGCAAAATTTACTTAATGTATTACAAAGTCAATTCAATTATTAGCATAATTGCAATATGAAGTTGGAGGTTAATGACAAATTTGCTAAATATTTAGAAAAATGCATCAATTGTTGTACCAATTGTTAAATTAAGTGGACATGTATTCATCGTGAAATTGAATTTGTAATACGTTGTAAGACTTTGAAAAACATGTAAATATGGCTTTTTATTACACATTGTTGCAAATTATATTATCAAGAACATTAGAAAGAAACTCTAAATTTCAATATGACATATCTATTTTATTTTATATTTAATATTTTTAGTAATACCTGCTGCAGTGGCCAATGAAGTTTTACTTCAACAGCGTGTAAAGATTACGCACTTCATTTTTTTTACATTTATACGTATAAAGAGTAATGTACGCAGAAAAAACGTAAGCATAGAACCGAATATTTATTTTCAGCTGCGATAGAAATTTATTTGATATGTCCGTAATTCCCCCAAAAATACGAAACAAAAAATTCTCAGAATGGTTGCATACGTTATATGTAAAAATAAGAAAAATATATTAGAAGAAACAAAAACCAAACGGTGTACACGCATATTAAAATGTGTTGACATTTTTTTCCTTTTAAGAATTATTTGCGGGAGATAGACAAAGATAAATAGTACTTTTAAATGTAATGAAACAGAATCAAAATATAAAATAATTTTGACTATCATAAATAACGTGTATTTCTTGGCAAACGGCAACGCTGATCACTAATTTAAATCAGTTCCAATTTAGTTCTTTTTACATGCGCATCAAATAATTATTGGTTAGTTTGCGGTGTTTATTTTAATTCAAAATGTCATCAGGTGAATCAAAATACTATCAATTAACTCAAGACTAATTAACGCAAAATGACAAAATACCATTTAAAATAATTAGCGGTTTACATTCCGATTCCAAGTTGCTGTTCACGTCAACCGATAATCAATTGTTTCGAAAGTGCACCAAATATAGGGATAAAGGATATTGGTTTCGTTATCACATCGTGTAGGGCACGTGTTTTTCTGAATTTTAAGACTAAGAAGTGTTTAGTGAAAAGTTTATATAGTTCATAAATATGACCAGAAAGCCATGTGTGACGAAATCGTGGTGAAAACATTAATAAAAAACGATTGCAAAGCAGTGGAGTTGAGGAGGGCCTCAGAGAACGTTTCACAAATACTCAATCGCCATTCTCGTAAGTGTTTTTTTCGTTCCGACATACGCGTACAACAAATGCACTCGAAGCATATAATGGAGTAATCAGCCGTCGTACGTCGAAGAAATGTCATTTTTTGAAACTTCTTTTGGTAAAAGAATACAGCAAAAGCAGAGATTTTGCCAGTCTCATTCGTACTGGTGATGAAAGTGGTAGAAAACGCAAATATCGTGTATGTGTGTCAATGTTTTGAATCATAGCGTTTAACAGGCACATAATTGTTGTTTATTCTCATTTTATGCACATTTGTAGGGTCGACACGAGAGAATTAAGAGGCAACAGAAGAATTGAACAAGAAGAAAATCTTGCCAATCGAGATTGTGATGTGTTCTGTTATAGATGGTGAAATCAACGTGTATACTGTTATAGATGGTGGGCAACTAAGAAAACTTAATACACTTTTTAAATTGAATTAATTGCTGATGTTTTGATTTTGCTGCCAAATTAAGTATATAGTAAATCATTTTGAATGTGTTTTAAATACTTATTTAAGACGACGGTGTATATAAGAAAGTCCCCAAAAATAAGTCGTGATGAGAATTTTTGTTTTCACTTTTGCTATTCCAACTAGAATATTGTTCAGACCCGCGCCTGATTTACGCATGTGCCAACCTAGGCCATAGCACGGGGCGGCATATATTAACCATTAGTCAACGACCAGCATAGCGATAATAATTTTTTTGAAGCTTTAATGAACGAAATATATACTGTCTGGAAGATATTAATTTTTGTTTTATAACATTTAATATTTAAGTTCAATGTTTACGTCTAACTTTTAGCTCATCAAAATCAATGAGTAGTTCATCAGGTTTATTTGAAGTCGTCAAACGAGACTCAATACAAAGAACTGATAAGAATTCAAGTCGATTTTGTGCTATAGACGAACACAAATAAGATTTGATGCGTTTTAGCGCAAAAAAATGATCGTTCTGCAGTTGGTGCATGGTACATATTAATATGCGTAAAACATTATCCACGTAAGGAAAAATTTGTACGAGATACTTTTCTCTTATCATTTTACACATTTCCATAGCAGTTCTTGGTAAATCCTCATTAGTCAATTAGTACTTCTATGTAATTTTTAAAATGCACACATTCGTCGATTAATGGTTTATCCAAGTTTATGGGTACATTAAAGTAAGTAATCTCCAGCAGTTGTGGTATTCTCTATTGATATGTTCGTGATTTAAAGAAAACTGAGAATTTTACAGCGAATTCTTTAGAAACTTGCCGACGTTTATAAAGCTCATTCAACAAGCGGTCAACGAAGGCGAGGTATGTGCCAACATGGAACTTGTTACGCGCTGTATCTTATTCTTGCGTTTCATCAGTTCGCAATGTTCTTCGTCTATTATTTCTGTTCACTTCATAATATTCTTGCACTTCAAATTTTTCCATTGTTATCTCTTCGAAATTTTTAAACTGATCACCCAACTCAATAATATAATTGTGCTAGGAATCATAAAGTACAGCTACCTGTAACCTGGCTTACGTCAATGTGAATCGACTGTAGTAGCTTCTTATTGCCTGCATGAAATCTGCACAGCACCTTATTCTACATGATTAAAAGAATGGAATTGTCTAATAAATTTAGCTAATTAAAAAATGTCACGTGCTTCATTTCAAGCCATTAGTTTTCCAGGATATAGTATTTCAATTTTCAGTTAAGCTTTTTCAAGCATCTGATCTAGCAAGCCAGAGTGTGCCATCTGGTCGCTTTAGTCGATAAACTGTTATTAGCTTAAAGTGAGGGAGTGCACGAGCCGGCCGTTCCATCGAGTATTAGACGAAAAGAAAAATACCTAAGATTTTGCATCAGTACAAAAAAACAAAACTCCTCAATTATTATTATAACCTATTGTGAATTTATGAGATACGCATAGATAAATTTCATTTTTTTTTTATAAAGGAGGGAGTCGTAAATCTTGTTTGGTCCATGCGGCCAAGATTGAAATCCGGCCCTAGTTCAGCCATGTGCTTTTATCGTCCTAATCAGATCACGGTGAGTCTTAGTAGGGCATTTCACAGGGGGCACCTATCAACAGAAATCAAATATAATTTCTCTATTCTTGAATACCTTATTTGTCCTGGTTCAGTAAGCCTGTCCTATGATCCGGTTATCTGATTCGACCTTCATATTTTAAAATGTAATAAGCCACATTAAAGCCTAATTCAATACCAATCAGTGGTGGAGAAGTCAGCAGAGATATGAACCGTATGCATTTAAGTCAGGCGATTCTTTCCATAGCATATTCGGTATTAAGTTTTTCATTCATATTTTTATTTCTATAATTACAAAAATAGAGTTTTTTGGAAGATGAAGATTTAGTTTTGCTGATGAAAAACGAGTCTGAGCTGGTCGAGCTAAAAAGAAGTTAACAAATTCCAATTGGAGTCAAAAGACAACCCTGTCGTGGAAAAATAAATATATTTGTTCATTTATCTGTGCTAATTAAAAAATGTTTGCATTAATGCCGCGACTAACCCTTGAATTAGTGCCGAGAGTTTAATCTCGGCACTAAGTCAAATACTTTATGATAGAATTCAAAAAAAATTGAATTAATGCCGAAATTTTTTAGGAAATTAAATCTCGGTCCTATGTCAGTTTAGAAATGCTGCGCTACGTTAGTTTCGAAAAATTTACGCTTATTCAAAAAAAAAACTGAATTAGTGCCGATAATATTCTCGGCACTATTACATCGGCGCTATTTCATGGAGCCTAAAATGTGTATTGAATTTGGCAGAATCGTTTGGATTACAGATTAATTTTGACAAATGTCAATTTTTGAAAAATCGTGTTGAATATTTGGGTCATGTGATTTCAAATTGTAATGTTTATCCATCACCAAATAAAATCAAGGCAGTTCAGAAGTTTCCAGAAATTCGAAATGTTAAACAATTACAAAGTTTTTTGGGATTGACAAGCTTTTTTAGAAAGTTTATTGAAAAATACGCAAAAATAGTAGCACCGTTGTATTATTTATTGAAAAAAGATGTTTTTTTATTTAGAGAAGAACAAAAGATGGCGTGCGAATATTTAAAGAAAATATTGACTGAAGATCCAATTTTAAGAATTTATAAACGTGACGCAATAACAGAAGTGCACACAGACGCTTGCAAAGATGGTTTAGCAGCAGTACTGTTTCAAAGAGAACAACACGAGAAGGATTTACATGCAGTGTATTATTGGAGCAAAGCTACTACAGATAATCAAAAGAAATTACATTCTTATGAATTGGAGCCACTTGCAGTGTTTAAGGCCGTAGAGAAATTACGTCCTTATCTAATCGGTATTAAGTTCAAGATAGTGACTGATTGTTCAGCGTATCAACGACAGTACAAAAAAGTATAGTTCCAAATAGAGTTAGTTAGATGACATTAAGTTTACAAGAGTTTGAGTTTACAAGAGTTTGAGTTTACAATGGAGCATCGATCGGGTGATAGAATCAAATATGTAGACGCTCTCAGCCGATATCCAGTTATGATAATAGAAGATACAATTTCTACAATGATTAAATGTAATGCATCAAGTATCAAGTAAATGTATCAAGAAAATATTAGAACGTGAACCATACAATGAATATTATATTGAAAACGATGTATTAATGAAAAAGGTTGATGGAAGAGATGTGTTGGTTGTCCCATCAAACATGCAAAGAGGCATTACTCAAAAAATGCATGAAAAACGTCATTCCAAAGTTGTCAGAAAAGATCAAAGCTGTTATAGACTGTTGTATTCAGTGTATTGTTATGAATAGAAAAAGATGGAAAAATGAAGGAAAACGTCCCGTTTGCAACATTTCATATAGACCACCTTGGTCCTATGACAGAAACAAAAAAGGGTTATCAGTACATATTAGGAGTTGCTGATGCATTTTCAAAATATACTTGGATTTATCCGACGAAATCAACAAGTGTTTCAGAAGCAATTTCACGACTTAGTGATTTGGCAAAAAATTTTGGATATCCGCAACGTATTATTTCTGATAACGGCTCAGCGTTCAGGTCAAATGAATTTAAGGAATTTTGCGAAGAAAATGTTATTGAACACCCAGAAGCAACCACGGGCGTTCCACGAGGAAATGGACAAATCGAAAGGTCTAATCAAATTATTATATCATTGTTATCAAAATTATCAGTTGAAAATCCGTTAAAATGGCATCAGCACGTTGATCGAGTACAACGTTTTATGAATTCAACGTATCAGCGGCCAATTGATATGTCCCCTTTTGAAGCTTTAGTAGGAGTAAAATTACGTGATACTCATGATGCAAAATTAGTCGAAATTATACAACAAGAATCGGTAAAGAATTTTAGTGACCTTAGGGAAGAACTACGTCAACGAGCAGGAATAAATATTCAAAGGGTACAATCAGAGCAAAAAAGACTATGATAAAAAATGTAAAAATCCAAAAAAATTTAAACGTGGAGATATAGTCGCTATTAAGAGAACGCCATATGAAGTTGTGAAATAAATACTTTGGTCCGTACTTGGTCACGAAGGAAAAGAAAAACGATCGCTATGAGGTTCAAAAGCAAGGTGTTGGCGAAGGTCCAAAAATTACAACGACTGCCATTGACTTGATGAAACCATGGATATCTCTAGACGATTATTCATCACAGACCGATGAACTGTAGGATGGCCGTGTGGGAAGCAGATATACTAAAAATGAATTTTATGAAATTTATATATCTTTTATTCTTTTATATTGTTATGTATGTTTTGTGGTTATGTAGTTAGTCTTAATTCAACTAATAAAGTAAGCTCACACAAAAGTTGTATTGTTTTAATAAACTCTACATTTATTGGTGCGAATTTCAATTTTTTTTCTCTGTCCGACCGTTCTGGAATTGTGTATTAACTTTTATTCACAACCTGATGTGTAATACGGTTATTTCTGACTTTTGAAAAGTTAGAAAATCAGTAACTACTGTTTTTCAAGCGGTTCCCACCTTACGGTAAAGTGACTACTTTCCTTTTGTTCGGCAAACGCCGAAACAGTACGATTGTCCAAGGATCTTCCTATTGATCGGGAGTTTCCTAGTGTCGAGTCCGACAGTTGACATTCTGGCATTTTTCGGTAGCCGTAATTGACAATAGGAAACAAATTTTTGTCGGACAATGTTACCCTCGTTTTCGAAAACAAATTTCCAACACCCCATTCATAAAAAACAAAATTTTGGTGGTAAATTTACAAGATCCTCGGGCAATTGTAACGTTTCGGCGTTTGCCGAACGAAAAAGCGGTCGAATCGAGAAAAACGGCAGATGCAAAAGTTGGCGGACTTGTCAAGGACAGGTGCCTCACGAAGTAAATATGTGGTAATCATCAAATGCAACCGATGATGGTAATCATCAGGTCCTCTGATGACTAATATAATGTGAGGGAAATCAAATCATACACCCAATTCGAAACCGAAAATCCATTATAATAAATTACAAATAAAAACTAATGAAAAACATTCATCAAATTCAGTGGTTTAGGTTTCTATGTTATCGGAATCCATACAATTTTTATAATGTAATACATAATACAAAGCTTGTGTTTTTTAAAAATCATTTAAGAAATAGAGTTAGCTTTTTTATGAGAAATCATTATTTTAAAGGTAAATGTCATGAATAAAATCAAAGGCTTAGTTTCAAAATAAACTTAGTTAATTTGCGTAAATTATACAAATAATAGCACATTTTGCTACAAGAGATGAAAACACTGTTTTTTCGTGAGTGAAAATTTGTTCACGAGACGCATCAGCGTCGATAACGATATTTATTATAAATTATTAAATTAGAAATCGACAACATAACATATTCTATTTTTCATGGTTGTTTGGTTTATAAACTTTTTAAAACTACATAAAAATACCATAGCAACTACAATTTGTTATATGCTAGTGGGAAAAAACCATTCACAGGGGATTATTAAGCCTGCATGAAAAGAAAATAGATTTTTTATATGCTATCGTAGAAAAAAACATATTTCGTAAAAAAAAATTACTTAATTTATTTTAGCTTCCGTATGAAACAGTTATACCTATAAGAAATCTCTTTCCCTTTGGGTTATGTACAAAAGACCGAAGGAAGCGCGAGGATCATCTTAATTACGAGAGCTTTATTCATCAGTTTTTATCATTTTAACTAAAGTACTTTTGATATACAAAATAAAGAGAAGACAAACTGAACTCGCGGACTATCACAAATAATACTGGTCATAACAACAATCTGTTGAATTTGTGTTTGACAAACGAGCCATATACAACGCACACAAAAGTTAGCAACATCCCTAAGGTATGAGGATATTTGTTAATATTAGGAACAATAAAATTTACATCGCCTACTCCAAGCGGCAAAACTTTCAACTATGTCCATTTCTGACAAAAGATTTACAGCGAAATTAATTCATTAAATTCTGGTACCTAATCTTGTATTCCTCATTTTATTGACGGTAATTTAATCCACACTGACCCAGCAAGCAAATTCACATTGTTCACGGAACGCTTTGCTTTGTACTCGACTGCAATAGAAACTCCTAGATAACCATCCAGTCTTCAGAAGTTATTATGAAATAACTCCATTTCAAACCCAAAATTGTCGAAAAACTTTTAAGGTAGTTAAATATCAACAAAACTTCCGGTCTAGACAACATACCTCCTGTTATTCTTAAAACATTTCAAAAGAACTTGCACCCACTCTAATTTTCTAAAAATCTGGTATTTTTTCTTTGTGCTGGAAGTTGGCCAATGTCCAGCCCTTCGCTGAAAAAGGAACAAAATGTGATATTTCAAATTATAGACCAATGCCTATTTAATTTATTTATGTATATGCATATATAATGTATTTTTAATTTATTTACAAAGTAATGCAAAATTAAATTGTTTTGTTGTTGACTTTCAAGGTAAAATTTATAATGTTTTACCTTGCTGAGTCGCAACAAAGATAGTTTAGTTTGAGTTTTATTTTTGTAAATAAATTTTAAATATGTATGTTTTTTCGTAAATAAATAGGAAGTTGATGATGTTGGAAATCTTCGCTACAACTTATTTTATTATTTACTGTTTATAAATGTTTAGTTTTAAGAAAAAAGTATATAAACTTTGTTCTTAAGAATCAGTTAATTAGTTAAAAGTATATATTTCTGAAAGTCAGAATTGAATTCTGAAAAGCCGAGTAATAATTTTAAGTTAATAATTTTAAGCAGATACAAATCAGTTAGTGTAAGTAAAAGTACAGAATTCATTTCAAGAAAGCCGTGTTAGAATTTTAAGTTGAAAAAAGCTGATAAACATCGAAATAAAGATATAATTTTAGTAACATTTAATAACATTGAATTTAAATTTAATAAAGTTGGAAAGAAATAAAAGAACTAGTGTTTGTGTTTGAAAAAATTTATTTGTGTTTGTTTTATTAAAATAGTGAAATTTCCCTCTATCAATTCTTGTGGTTACAACACGCCCAGTTCTATCTAATTATATGTGCATTATATTAATACACAGAAGAATTTGCCAAACTGATCAACAAACTCATTGCGTGCGGATTTCATCCCGCAGTCGTGTAGGTGATTCAAAATTTTCTCACCGACGATACATTTCGGTATCCATAGATGAGTTTTGTTCTGAGTCTATATTAATTAACGTCTAAGTTAATAATAAATATATCATATTCATAAAAAAAACTTAAGTCTGTCTGAAAGAAAATTGTTTTAGCTATAGCTATAGGCAACATTTCGAGCAGAAATTAGTTAGGGAAAGCCTGAATACAGTCAGGGCGTGATCAGGTTCTGGTCAGTTCAGCAAGGGCAAGCCTTATTAGAGCAATCTGATGTGGTCTGTTCCGGGCCTGATTTTCAATACCCGTCTAGGGTTAACCTTATTTGAATATATTAGGCCTTGATTTGGTTTTTCGTATTTGACCCCTAGCTGAAATTTCATTTGGTTAAAAATCACTAGAGTATTATCCATTTTAGAAATATATAGTTAAAATCGTTTCATGTATGTCTTGGTTATCGCTTCTCCGCTGGAAGACTATAATAATAATGATTAAAGTGGTATATGTTTTAAATTTTTCCATTGTAATTTTTTTATTTTTATTTTAATTAATTTGTGTATATAATTATAATATATAAATATATATAAGGGTCTGGTCAGGATATCCCAATCAGGGCCTGATCTGATTATCCTAATCAGGGTTTGATCTGATTATTCCAATCAGGAACTGATCTGGTAATCCCAATCAGGGTCTGATAGGAAAAAAGACAAATTTCTGCTCGGGATGCTTATCAAGCAGAAAATTTTATGGCCACAGTCCATTCAGAGGTGATCTATAACTTGGAATATCCAATCTCAAATAACGGATTACTCTAGCGCCTTCATTTGATATTGAGAGTGTTGGTTTTGACAAGATCCTCAATGGTTCAGTCCTTAATGGAGCATAAAGGCATGGGGTGACGACAGAAGTACCATTCGGTAAATTTGTAGTCAAACACTTAATTTGGTCTCTAAAAAGATATTCCTAAAATCATTTACACTTTCTTGCTTTACATTATAATTGTTTAAAAAAAGTTGAGCCACATGAGTTCAACGTCATTAAAATATTTGGAAGAGCACAATGTGCATATAACTGATCTTTGTAACATCTACAACTAAATATTAAGAATGCGCTTTTCAACAAACTGCGATAGGTATCAAAGTAAAAATCTAAATTTGTTTTTAAAAGATTTATGTGGAATAAAACTATTACCATCTTTAGATTTTCTAATCAACAGTCAAAACAAAACAACGAAAATAGATCAAAATCAAATAAAAAAAATATCTTTGATCGTAAATTTAGAGATATTTTTAATATATACAGTCACTTAATACAATGTTTACGCATTTTAGAAATAATAAATTTGTAGGAAAGCTTATCAATAGTAGTGTTATATTATCTGAAAGTATCTCACATCTCAAACCGAAGTCGATTTCTAAGTCAGTATGGAAAATTGTTTACGATTTTATTTTGTTTAATTCTGGCTTAAGATCCATGGTCTTACGACAATGTTAGAAGAAATTAAAAATGCAACAATTTTGTTTATAAATATCAACATACTCCAATACTCAATAGGCATATTAATACATGGATTCTGACGAATTTTAAAACGTCGTTCAGTTTACATATTCTCAGTCATAAGTGTTTTGGACAACATAGTAAATCAATGGATCATGTTTATAAATAAATAATAAATTTGTTTAAGCGATGTATAGCCGAGTGTGTTAAAACGCTAGTCTATACATTGTTAGGGTCGACGGTTCGAATCCAGTCAAATAATCCAATATATGGATTGAATTAGAATTTCAGAACCGAGAAGTATTTAATAATATATATCCTTCGAAGGACAGTTGATCCACTAGATATATTAATACTTAAAAGAAAAATAACATTTCTTATATGTATCCTGTTGCAAGTAAATCGGTAATCTCCTTCTTGAACATCACTGTCTAAAATAATTTGTATCTGTCATTCTTACGCAATATAAATCAAAACTGTTGCTGAAAATATTGGTGCGTTTTCTGATAAAATCTTGCCCAGTGAAACGTAACAATTTGCGCATGTGAACGTTTTGTTATAAAACTAACCGTTCTTCTAAGTCACTGTAAATTTATGATAAAGATATGATAGAATAAGTTCATTGTCCAAATCGCGATTTGTAGATTATGTTCGTTTTCTTTGAATTTAAACCACTTTATTTACAATAAAACTAACACAGTTTAATAAACAAAATATATATGTGAAATTACATGTAACTGCGACGCTACAATTTTGTATAAAATGAATGCAAAAAGAATTTTTTGTTTATCTTGTAACAACCTAAATTTAACTTTGTTAACTGGTATTTTAAAATAACAAATAAAATATGTGTAATTGTTTTTTCTCTAAAAGTTCATATTTATATTAGTAAGTTGATCGATTTTCTTGCAAAAATTTTAATTTAAAAATAGGTAATGGGTTGTGTGTGTAAAATATATCCGTTCTTTGTTTAATATTTTAGCAATAGTTATTTTGTTTATTTAATGTATATTATCAGCCTTCAAGTTCCAACAAGCCATCTAATGTAATCTCATCAACCATGCGACGCAGCTCTTATCCAATTACTAAAGTACATTAGATTTACCTTTTACATAAAAATTTGTGAGACTTTGCTTAAGGAGATTCGTTTGCGAATTTCGGTTTAAAGCAATGTTGTTAATTAGTATTGTGACGGTTAGGAAGCACGATGTACATGAGAAAACAGTTCCAGTAAAATAATATAAAAACGCCCGAATGAAGATCACAAAAACAACCTACCTAACCGGAAATACTTGTTTATCCAAAAAGAATAGAAAATAAAAAACCCTTAAAGTAGGTAAATTTACAAATTAAAAAGAATCGACTCCACACCTATGTGTCAACATTCGACGATCGTGTTATTATGTTTTTGTGGATAAAGGCAGGGTTATGTTTTAGAATTTTGAAGAACTATCGCTATTGTTTCGGTAGTATATATAAGAGTTCGACAGGTCTTGTTAAAGGATAAACATTCAGTATAAAATTGACAGTGATATAAGCGAGTTAAAATTATCAGTGACATAAGTTAGTCAAGTTGAATAAAATAATTGTAGGAGATATGGGGAAATTTTTCATTAAATTTCTAGACATTAAAAATTACAATTACTTCCTTTCCTTGAGTTTAATTGATCTCAAAAATCCCCAATAAATTTTAAGAGATTGTTATAAGTGTAATAGAGTTATTATATGTGAGGAATTATTGTGGATACAAGAACAATTAAGGATATTATTAGTAGAGTAGGAGAAATATTTGTTTAAGAAATCTTGAAGGAATTAAAATTGTAACGTATGAATTTTCACTTTATTTTTATTTCCTTATCTGGGGCATTCCACGAAAGGTCAACCACAGCACCAAAATTTCAAAATTATTTCTAACTATTTTGCTTACTATTTATTGATAGCTAATAAATCAAATTATATTTTGGCAACACAGTCCTTTCAAAACAACTCAATCCAGAACAACACAAGTGGTGATTTTTCATCTTGACTTTAAATATCATTTTAAGGAAGAAGAGTTCTAAAAACTTGTAAATTCTGCATTATAGGTAAGTCTTGACTTTATCTTATTAAATAATGTATTATATACATATATGTGAACACTTAAATATAAATTACTAGAACATCAAATTTCTTTTGTTTCCATGTCCCACACGTGACAAAAAAGAACATATTTTTTAAATTGTGGCTTTAAAAAATATTTTTTTTTAATTTAAAAGCATTTGTAAAGCACACTTAGGAGAGTGATTTTATTTTGTAGTTGACTTCAATTTTTGAATAATTTGCTTTAGGAATAAAAAACTAAATAATGCTGTCCCGTACGTGACATGTCGTTCCGTATATGGAACAGGAAATGTGTGTCTTTAATAGAGCTGTAAACAAAAATGTTTCAATTTTATAGCTAATATTTGTTTTAACTAGATTCTTCAAGTCTTTACTATCAATTTTAAACAGATTTCAGGTTTTGTAAAATTTTATATTCTTTGCTAATGAAAACAGGGTCAAATTAATATTTCGTTAATTCCATGTTTAATTTGATGTGAATTGCATATGTACTGCAAAATCAATTTTGTATTTATTGTAGCATTTTATTCTTGCTATATATATTGTTACGATTACAGAAAAATCTAGACGATTACAGTCACGTCCAGAAAGATCCAATCACAACAAAACACAACAACAAATTAATGAAATGAATTTCGTGGAACTTGGGTCAACAATAAATAAAATAAAATTTTCTAGAAATTAAGTAGAGTAGTATATAGCAATTGCCTGTTGTAGAATATTAATTAGTTTTGTTTTAAACGTATTAAAGCGATATTTAAAATTAGTTTTTGTGAATAAAGTTTAAAGTGTTATTAAGTACAAATAATTTGTGTATTATTTTAAACGTTGTATTACTGGAAATTTCTACAATAAACCGTTGGAGTTTCGAAGCTGTTGGAAGAATATTCTAGTTAGGAATATTGTTTGCTGTATTATTTTCCTATTGTTGTGGAACAATTAGGTTGTTGAATACTTAATAAAACCTGGTGTTTGTGCTTATTAATTAGTGATCGAATCCAGAAAGTGATCTGGGAATTGCGTTTATCGAATTGAGAGTTAGGCCAATTCAAAGTAAGTTAGGAAAAACTTAACAATACTAACAAAGGCATTAATTATATTCTTTGTACTTTTTTCTTTAGAAATGGAACCCCCACAACCAACAACAAGTGCAGCTTGAATGAAAAATTTGAGGGAGAAAAAAAAATAAGCAAAACCCTGATTTCCAAAAATTGGAAAATAAGGGAATAAATGAAATTAAGGCCAAGAAAAAGGTAGAATGAATGCTGACGAAAAAAAGAAATATAAGTTATATGAACGTGATAGGAAAAGACTTCAACGGGAAAAAAATAAAGTATCAGCAACGCCAAGTCTTAATACATCGTCACCACAACCCGTATTTCGATCAAAAGCCGCATTTGGCAAAGCATTGCACAAAAGCTTGAGAGCCCTTCCTGCATCACCAAGAAAACATTGTGCAGTTGTCCAAGGTTTGGCAAAAAAAGTTGCAAATAATCTAACAAACAACATGACAGCAGCGTTGAATACTCCGAAACTCCAATCTGATCAAAATTACGCAATTGTTAAAGAATTTTTCTTTCGCACAGATATTGTATATACCTGCCCAGGAATGAAAGACAAAGTAATTGTATGGGAAAACGGTAAGAAATCTATTCTTATTAAGTATAACATGACAATGTATCTGAAAGAGGCATTTGCCATATTTCAATCAGTTTATCCTGATTTTGCGATAGGGTTTTCGAAGTTAAGTTGCTGAAGGATTGCCACCAAATGTTAAGTTGCTAAAGGATACTCCTGCAGACCAATGCAAATGTAGAGTCCACGAACATTTCTTTTTGCAACTTAAAGGCCTGAAATTATCGTATGAAAATATATGGGGCACACTTTTGTGCAACACTGAAAATAAATCTCCTTGCTGGCAGAATAACTGTGGGGAATGTGCAAATGAAAAGAAACTAAATATGTCACTAGATCCAGAATAACAGGTTACCTGGAAGCATTGGGAAAATAATGTGGATGGAAGGCTGAATCTAGCAGTGAAGGAGGAATGTGCGGCTGAATTCCATGAAATCATTATTTAAAACATGCCTCAAGTCATGCAACACATAAATGTTAAAAGAATACAAGCAGAAGAACTTCAATATGACAAAAATAGAAGTAGTGTACGTATTTTGCAAATTTACTTTGCCATGTCTTTCTCCTTCGAGTACCAACAAGAGATACAAAGTGTACTTTGGTCAAGAAACAGTATAACACTTTTTACCGCTGCTCCATTTCTTGATGGAAAGTGCCATACATATCTTCTCTGTTCAGATATCCAAAGTAATGTATTATACGATAAACTCTATTCCGAAGACAGCTCTTCTGTCAAAGAAGAGGTTATATGGAGCGATGGACCTGCTTCGGAATTTAAAAACAGGTACTTGGGGAAAGTTTTGAAAATGTTATCCGAAAAATTCAATAGACCATTTACTTGGAAATATTTTGCGACCTCACTTAGGAAAGGTGTTATTGATGGTGTTGGAGGCAATGTAAAGCGGCTTGTGCGCCAGAAAATAATGGCACAAAGTGAGCAGCTACTTGAAATCCAGTGTGCAGCAGTATTTGTAGACGTTGCACAACAAGTTGTGAAAGCAACTATCATAATGCATATAAGTAAAGATGAGATACACAGGATTTTGATAAATGATAATCCCTGGAAAGATACAGGAGCAGTTCCTGGAATATCAAAAATGCATATAATTAAGTATGTATTCTGAAAGTGGTAAGTATTATTTAAAAAAAAAATGCTAAATGCACATTGCAAGACTTAGAACCTGAGCCTTTGTTAGTTCAAGTTGGAGAGTGGGTTATAGTGGTTTATGACGGCATTAATTACCCTGGTGAGGTGACCAACATCATCGGTCCTGATAGCATTGAAGTTTCTGTTATGATAAAAGCAGCAACCAATTACAAATGGCCGAAACAACCAGAGAAAATCCTCTACAGAATCAAAGCCATTGTCCAAAAAATATCCCAACCTATTGTTGCAAACAACAGAGGTTGCTTCAAGTTTGCCAACACTTTTTGGTTTGACTCAATTTTTTTTCTTTCATATTAACAATTGAGAATCTATTTTAAATGCAGTTAGAAATCATAATTGTTGTTCTCAGCTGTAAAAATACAATTCAATATGTTCATTACATTGTGATTCTTGTTAATAAATGTTCTTTAATATGTAATTTCATTTTAAATAATCATTATCACAAGTTATTTTGCAAAAGTCCCGCACGTGATGATGGTGTCCCATACGTTACGGCATACATTTAATTTTTTTTAGGTATTTCTGCCACAATATTTACAAATACTATTGATTATTCTATTTACTACAATCATTTTACTTTATGATCATAATATTTGTTTTTTCAAATTTCTATTAATAGAACAGAAATATTATAAAGTACATTAAACTATTTCTTTTTATCGATTTTGCTCGTCCCGCACGTTACATGCACAAATAAATTTAATTTCAGAGTGATTGTTATATTGTTTTTTGGTGCTTAGGGCATCTTTGGGATAAGGAATTAGTATTTAAAAATGTTCACAATATTTCATACAATAATGTGACTTTTACATGGTGTGTAAGTAAAAAATATCCTTGCAATTGTCCTGCACGTAACCGTGGAATGGCTCATCTAGTGATCGAACCAATTATTAGTACCTGGGCAAAGAAACGTTACAATATGCAAGGTTTTGCAAGACAAACATTTAAAAAGCAAGACAAAGAGTAACAACTGTTCGATTTTACCGTAATAGCACTTTTTACAACTTTAAAGTTCTGTATTTTTGAGAGAAACTAAAAACCTAACTTAGATGTAATAGATGTAATCAATAGATGTAAAAAATATTTTACTTCGCATCAATTACTTCACATTTATAAGTCCTATATTCGTTCCTGTATGGAGTATTGTTGTCAAGTTTGGGGCGCTGCATCTGTTACCATCCTAGCTCTTTTGGACTCTGTTCAAAAGCGTGCTATACGAATTGTTGGTGATCGAAATTTAACATTAAATCTTGATTCCCTACAACATCGTCGCACTGCTGCTGATCTCGTTGTTTTTTTAATAAATATCGTCACCAGCATTGCTCGGATGAAATCAGGTTCATAATGCCTCACACATATGTTTTCCCCCGTTCAACTCGTCAATCGGTTTGTGCAAACAGTCAAACTGTCGAGAGTAATCACTGTCATAGTAATAAAATGCAAAGGGATTTCTTTGTGCGTACATCGTATAAATGGAATGCTTTGCCCGAATCAATAGTCTCGAGGGCCTTCAATCTACAAAGATTTAAAAAAAAGCATTGCATTTAAATTAGAACTTTTTATTCTCGGTAAACTTCTTAACTCCCACAAATTCTATAAAAATACTAATTAACCTCTAATAAGAATCTCAAAAAAAGTTCAAGCGGCAGGTATATCCGCTAGAAATAGGTAGATTTCGGGATCGGACAGTTTTGTGTGCAAGTAGAATAGCGGTATAAAAAAAATTTTTTTTTCTAGTAGAAAGCCTCTAGTTTCTTAACCATCAGTCGGATTCTGTTGATTTACGAAATTGTCCACGATATTAGTAAAACACACATTTTTAGAAAAAATTTTTTGTTCTGGCTTCACAAATGCGACCGTGAGAGTGCCGGTTGATTAAAACATATTCTATGTTTTACAAGCTTTTTTTTTGGAGCCGCTCACTCAGGAACCTCTAATTGCAGAGGTCTATTTTTAGAAGAAATTGATAAAAAAGATTCCAAGGATTCTGAATTTGTGACGTTTTTAAAAATATTAGTATCCTAACGGAAGTTTAGATTTTCGGATTTTCAAAACCAACTATTTTTTTAGGATAAAGCCTCTAGTTTTTTAACCATGTGTCGGATTTTGCTGATTTACGATCTTGTTCAAGAAATTAACAGAACACACACTTTTTTAAAAAAGTTGCTTGATCTGGCTCCACAAATGCGACCGTGAGAGTGTCGGTTGTTTTAAAAAAAAAATTTTTTGCAAGCTTTTTTGTTGGAGCCACTTACTCAGGAATCTTTAATGGCAAGGGTCTATTTGTAAAAGAATTTGATAAAAAAGTTTCTAAAGATTCTAAATTTGTTAATTTTTTTTAAACACCTCATTTGAATCTTCAAAAATTATTTACAATTTCGATCGATTACGATCGATTCCGATCACTATACTTAGTTAATATTTAAAAAAAAAAGTAGAATTAGTAGGACTTATAAGGTCTTTTCAGTTTATTTAGCACCAAAACAGGAGGGTATTTTAAATTTGTTTTTTATTTATTTATTTTTAAAACAAAAATACAAAAATCTGCCTCCATCAATACCTTAGAACGCATGTTGTTATGGATCCTTGGTCTTAAAAGGTTTTTATGTGTTGTTGTGACACATTACATTCCTACTATACAACACATTTTATAAAAAAAATGCCTATTTAACAACTCAAACGGTATTTTTTCCACCCTTATTTAGGTGTTATTTAGATGTTATTTTTCTATTGAAAATAATTGATATTTAAATACTCTAAATTCTAAATAGTAGAATCTGTAAGTTTTAAAGAATAGTTAAATTTTGACTCGAGACGTTGTGTCTTAATTGAAATTAAGATAACTGAATTTGATGTCAATATGAAAGGTCATAATCGGTTGGCACAAATGGGGTTGTAGTAAATGAGTTTTTTGGCAGTTCTACACGTTGTACTGATAATGATAACCTAGAGGTGAAAATGAAATATCAAAAGAAATAACGATAAAATGCAAAAGTATGCTTTTTGTGATTTAAATTTTTGTTTTGAATAAAATGTGTTGTGTGTGTAGTAGGAATTATAATATGTGTCACAAAAACACATAAAGACCCAAGTCCCACAACATGCCGAGTGGTCTGAGTAGTGCTGGAAAAAATATCGATATATCGAATAACGATATCGGAATGATAAAATATTAATATATCGAATAACGATATCAGCATGATAAAATATCGATAACCGATATAAATAACGATACTTATCGATAAATCGATATATCGATATTTCGATAATTACAGATATATCTTTAACATTTGATTTTTTTGTAGTTACACTAACACCAAAACTAATTCACTTTAAAAATAAAAAATAAAACAAAATTGATTTGATTTTTAATTTTTATCTAATTTTTATTCTACTACGCGTTCCAATCTGATGCAGATCATCGACAGGTAATATTTTGTAACTGTTTTTCATATTACAGATATATCCTTTAATTTTTTTATATCGATCTTTTTTATAACTTCTTTAATATCACCCATAGTAGGTGAATGATTAACCAATAGGTGAATGTAAAAACATTCGTTTATTGGGTGTCACAGTTTCAAATGACCTACTCTGGAACGATCATGTAGTGGCGATGGCAAAAAGCGCGTCTAAAAAACTCGGCCTCCTAAATAGAAGCAAAAAAATTTTCACTCCTTACCAATTGCTCCATGTTTATAAGTTCTATATTCGTCCCTGCATGGAGTACTGTTGTCAAGTTTGGTTTTTTATAGAGATTTTTTGTATTTAGAGATTTATTTAGGGTTTTAAAATATTTACGTTTTAGGCCAAAAGCTTCAACTTACTAAATGTGGTAATTTAGAGTTATTGACACTTGAAATTACCACCAATGAAAATGGGTCGGTTTACAATTTCATGTACAAATTACTACTTTAAAGTAATTTTTTTTCTATAATGTATGAAATAACGACTTGTTTGGATTCGTTACTAGTGCCGGGAAAAAAAATATCGATATTTATCGATATATCAAATAACGAAATCGGAATGATAAGGTATCGATATATCGATAAATATATATATATATATATATATATATATATATATATATATATATATATATATATATATATATATATATATATATATATATATATATATATATATATATATATATATATATATATATATATATATATATATATATATATATATATATATATATATATATATATATATATATATATATATATATATATATATATATATATATATATATATATATATATATATATATATATATATATATATATATATATATATATATATATATATATATATCGAGATTTTACCGATATTTTTCTTTGATCGATATCACATGGATTGTATATCAGTATTAGAACCAGTGGTGGTATGTTATCATGAGAACCGATAACAAAAAGTTTTTGACAAAAATCTTCCGGCTGTACTAAAATCTATATTATATCAACCATTGTTTAATTGTTAATTTTATGTCAAAAATCATCGAGTACTGGATTGGCAGCCTTCACGAAGTATCCACAACGGATACGGGCGTACTCTGGGCAATGTAATGTGGAACGAACGGTTGTGGTACCCAATCCCTTCGTAGTAGTGAAGCATTATAGCAGATAGTCAATCGAACCCTGTGCGTCTGTACTCCATGAAGGAGCGGCACAAAACGACGTCTTTTATCCATGTTGGGGGCGGTCGAAAATCTTAGTCTTTTCCGCTAGGTGGCAGACTATAATGAAACTTAGTGCGGGGAGCACACCCCGTTATCAACCACCCATGAGTGGTGAAGAAGGATCGCTCGTTACGGTGCAGGGCTTCGGAAACCCAGTGCCGGCGGCTTGAGGGAGTGCGCAAGCAGGCTCCCAGCCGTCGAGATCAAGCGACTGCAAACCATCGGAAGGTGCCTTAACTTAGGAGAGAAAGTAGTCAAGTACTGAAACCAAATCAAAACAGCAACTTGATGTGCAATATCCATTCCAACTTAGCAGGAAGACGTCAAGATCTCCTGAAAGAGAAAAAAGCAATATCTTGCTAAATATAAACACAAATGAAGTGGAAATTGAAAAGGAAGAACGTCAACCAGACTATGAAGAAAGAGAAAGACTCAGGCATCTAGAAAAAGAAAATTTAGAACTCAAGAAAAAACTAAGCAAAATGGAAGAGATAACATCAAAGCTAAGCAATGAAATTGCTGCTTTAAAAAGAGAAAATCAAGACCTGAAAATGAGTCGAGAAGCAAGTGAATCGGAAATGACTGATAATCTAAATATCGTCAAAGATACCAGAAGACGAACAAACGTATTTGAGTATCTTACAGATGAAGAGGAATTGCAAAGAGAAACAGATTGGGTACTGAAAAAGAGTAGGCCAAGTTAAAAAGGAAAGCTGAAGTTTCCCCTGAGTATGTGCTATCAAGCGCTAGTCAACCCCAAAATGCACATGCAATTGATAAAGACAAAGTTATTCTAACAAAAGAAACGAAAGAGAAAAAGCCACCGCCAGTAACTGTAACGGGTGTTTCAAGTCATGCGGAAATTCAAACCATAATGAAAATGGTAACGGATAAAGTACAAAATTACTGCTCTTAACAATGATGTCTGGAAGATCAACACATCAAACTCTGATGCATACAGAAATTTAACAATGAAACTAAACATTGACAAATATCAATGGGTTACATATGAAAACAAAAACAAACGCCCAATCAAGGTAATGGCAAGAGGACTACTTCCCACTTGTTTGGTCGACGATATAATTGAAGATCTGACACGTAAAGGTCTTAAAATCTTAGATGCTGTTAACATCATCAAAAAAGAAAGAAAAGCCAACGAAAATGGATCCAAAACTATACATAAAAGAGGACTTCCTCTTTTTATGTTAACATTCGAACAAAACGAAAATATAAAAGAAATTTATAATATAAAAGGGATACTTAATATGAGAGTGAAAATTGAACCTTTAAAGAAAAACTCGATGAGAATACCACAATGCAAGAAGTGTCAAGGTTTTAGCCATACACAAAACTACTGTGCACGTGAACCATTATGTGTCAAAAGTGCCGGGAAACACTTAACGCAAGTATGCCCAGTTAACAGAGACACCATAGCCAAGTGCATACATTGCAAGGGGCAACATCCAGCAAACTATCGTGGATGCGAAGTTGCTATCCAACTCCAAAAAATAAGAGATAAAACGCGCAAGCCATCACAAAACAAGCAAAATAACGCTGGTAGATCCAATGCACGATACCAAGAGAAACTGTGTGAGCAATCTAACAGCGCGAAAAATGGAAAATCATACGCACAAGTACTAAAAGGCTCAGAGTCAATCAAAGACTCGGAAGTATTAGAAAGCATCAAGAACTTCATGGAAGTAATCCTAAGGCGGTTAAATGAACAAAGCAACCTAAACGAATTGATATTCCAAAAAATTAAGCAGACAGAAAGCTTTTAAACCAATCGTCAAGAAAAATTAAATATGAATAAAACACTCAGAATAGCAACCTGGAATGCAAGCGGGTTAAGCAACCACACCACAGAAGTTGAAATGTTCTTGAAGTTAGAAAAAATAGATATTTTTCTAGTATCAGAGACTCACTTTCTTAAATCATCATATATAAAATACCTGGGTATAAACATTATCACGCAATTAACTGAAAAAGCGAGGGGAGGATCAGCAATCCTAGTCAGGGATAACATAAAGCACCATGAAGGTATTAAAATCGAAGAAGTAATGCAGGTCACATCGATAACACTTATTACTAAAAATAAAAACCTTGTTGTACCCGCTATATACTGTCCACCAAAACATAATTTGAAAAAAAAATGATTACTCCAAACTCTTCAATGAACAGTAGGCAGTAAATTTATCATTGGTGGAGATTTTAACTCAAAAAACACATATTGGGGATCAAGAATCACCACAACAAAAGGTAAAGAGCTGTACGAAGCAGGACAGATAAAAAGTGTGATTTTTATTCCGGTGGTTTTCCGACTTACTGGCCAACCGACCTTGGTAAGGCATAGGCGAAGCGTCTTTGGATGCTAGGGAAGCACTGCTTCCCTTTGAAACAGGCCGCTCTTTTTCAAATTAACGATTGTTTTTTAATAAAGATTTTATCAATCATCATTCAATAAATTTTCCATACTTTAGTATTTATTTAAAATAAATCTTCAAAGTTTCTGTAAAATTATACAAATATTTCCATATAAATGTTTATTATTATTATTATTTAATTATATTAATTCCTAATGTTTATAAAAAAAACTTCAACGCAATCAAAATATTTATTTATTTCGTCCAAATAATATACAAGAAGCTGTCCAACTTGCAGCGTACGGAATTATAATATTTGTACGCAAAAAAAAAAGAAGAAACACAAATAGGAAAAGAAAAACGAAAAAAATCAAACAAAAACCATAGCAGTAGATGCTGTGTTGCTTATAGCATATCATATACTATCATAGTAGTACTATGGTAAATCTGTTTTGTTTTAGCTTATATGTACTGGTTATTTGTTTTAGCTAAGTTTTACTACTTTACATCAAAGTATGTATTGATTTTTAATAAGAACTTGGATTTATTGTTTGAATTAGAATTGTTTGAATTAGAAATGTTTGAATAAATAATTATGGTGCATTATTAATTAAAAATTATTGCAGAACAGTTTCCAAAACAGTTTTGTTTTAAAATATCAACATATTTTTCAATAAGAAAATAGAAGACCCACTGATTTTCAAATTATGTAGGTATTTGTCTCCTTTTGAACCATTTTCGTGGTTTTATTTCTCGATTGTTTGTTAGGATAGGACCAATCAACAAACACAAAAATTTTTTCCCTTTGTCAATTTCAATAATATAAAACCATAGTCCATACTTTGATATATTGAGCAAAGAGATTTTTTCATGTATCTGATGAGATGAGCTGCTTTGTAACAACCATATTTATGTTCCAATATTAGTACATATAAATAAATGCAATTTTAAAAATGGATTGAATTTTGCGTTTCAAACCAGAGGATCAAGTTTTTACCGCAAAATTTATTTGTTTTCCTTGCCGTTTTGTGCATTGATAATTTCATTGCAAACGACTGCTTCGGATATTTAATAAAAACTGTTCCTTTAGAACAAAATAACTTAAAAGCTTTGAGTAGATCACAAATGGAACGCATAAACTTTAAAAATATTTCAAATATAAATACACAATTTTATTCTTATTTTAAAATAATTATTTTGAGCTTATGATTGATCTGACTAGTCCATTATTATTTTGATCTGACTAGTCCATTTTATTATAAAAAATACAAAAATATGTTTGTAGCCGCCGATCTAAATAAATTAGTAAAATGAAATGCTTTTCAATTACACAACTTGCTCGAGGGAGAGTAGATTAAAGTGAAACAAGTTTGATCGTCAATGGTAAGCGTCTTTAGTTAGAACTAATAGAAAAATATGCAAAATAGTATATTATTGAATTAGGAGCTAAAGTTGTACTTTTTGTGTTGAATCTATAGTTTGGCGGCCGACCGTAGGGAGGCCGACAATTATAGACGAAACACAAAAAGTAACTTTAGCTCCGAATTCAATACACTGTTTTTTCGGCAAACGTTTAAATTTCTTTAAAAATATGAAATTAATGCATCAAATTTTTTATAAATATGTTTTAGGTAATAAATTTTCTGAAATTAATTTTTATTGATTTTAATTCATTAAAATGAACTGAAATTCATTCTGTTTTGAACAAATTAATAATATCATGTTGTTTTACTTTACTACCGCCGTAAAAATATGAAAATTACTTTACTGCCGCCGTAAAAATATGAAAATTACTTTACAGCCGCCGTAAAAATATGAAAGTTACTTTACAGCCGCCGGCAGATAAAATAAAAATGGCGTTACTTTTGCAGCCGCCGACTAAAAAGTAAGACTTTAGCTACTCCCCAGCGGCAGTAAAGTTAAGCTTTACAGCCGTTTGCCGAAAAAATATATTTTTCTACAATAGCAAATGAATTCTATTTTCATGCAGATTTAATCCCCTTTGAAAATCATTTTTTCCTCTAGTGTATAAAATCATATTCGCTAGATAACAAATTGTAGTTGCTATGGTATCTTCATTAAATAGTTTTTAAGACACAGTAACCATGGAAAATAGAATATGAATTTTAAATGGTATGTCGTCGATTTCCAATTAAATAATTTATAATAAATATCATTCACGAAAAAGCAGAGTTTCCATATCTTGGATCAAAATGTACTATGTTTCTTCAAAGAGGCTATTTTTGAGTTTTAACAGTAGTTATTGTGGAATATTATTTAGAACGCAGCATCCCATTCTTAAAAACTTCGGCTTCGCCTATGTGGTAAGGTACCTGATTTAATAGACTTCTTTATTACAAGGAATATGTCAAAAAAGTACATAGATATCGAAAATAACGAAGGGTTGTCATCAGATCACTCTCCGGTTATAATGACAGTTAGTGAAAACATAATCAAGCGGACATATGCACCTAAACTAACAGGTAAAAACACTAATTGGAATTGTACTGTCGATTACTGTTTTTAACTTTTCTCACAACTATAAGTAAAAATTCGACAGTACAATATATTTAGTTAGATCAGATTTATGATAATATAAATATCATAAACGCCATCACCAACTAATTGGAATGTTTTTCGTGAGTGTATAGAAGAGAAAATAGATCTACAAGTACCAATTAGAAACCCAGGACAGCTAGAAACAGAGCTAGAAAGGCTGATTGAAGCTGTACATTTTGCAGCAACGACAAGTACTACAGCACCGCATCCTTATCGTATTCTTACCGCAAACTTTCCCATGGAATTAAGAGAATTGATAAAATCAAAGCGCAAGGCACGTAAAATCTGGCAGACAACTCGATCTCCAAAACACAATATTATTTTAAATAATCTGTGCATACAAGTAAAGACAGCTATTAAAGAAGCAAAAAATGAATCTATTAACAGATATCTCTCAAGTCTTTCTGGTGATAAAAGCAATGAGTACTCACTCTGGAACGCAACAAAGGGACTCAAAAGACCAATAGTGCAGATCCCTCCGATTAAAAAAGATGATGAAACATGGGCCAGAAGTGCTCAAGAAAAAGCTGATCTATTTGCAGAGTTACTAGAGAACACCTTCAAGCCATTTGGTCGACTAACAGAAGACGAAAACATAACGAAAGCGAACAAAACTGATTCACAAGAAATTTCATATGTAAATGTAACATTACATGAACTTAAAGAAGAAATACGTACCAGTTTGGTTCCAAAAAAGGCCCCAGGCTACGATTTAATCACCAGTGAAGTTGTAAAAGTGCTACCTGATAAAGATATGCGCAAAATACTTCATATCATTCGTGCAGCATTCCGATTAAGGTATGTACCGATGCAATGGAAAGTAGCAGAAGTGATGATCCTAAAACCGAATAAATCACCAAATGACAAAAACGCGTATAGACCGATATCATTACTCCCAACGATATCGAAGCTTTTTGAGAAACTTTTTCTTAAAAGACTTAAGCCAATAATAGAAAATAGAAACCTCATACCTTCGCATCAGTTTGGTTTCAGAGAAAACCACTCTACCATCGAACAAGTGCACAGGATCACGAATATTATTGAAGAAACAATTAAAGCCAAAAGGGTATGCTCCGCAGCCTTTCTTGATGTCGCTCAAGCTTTTGATAGTTTGGCATAATGGCTTAAAGTATAAATTGCATAGAGATCTGCCCAGACAGTTTTATGAAATTTTAAGCTCTTATCTGGATGACCGCCACTTCAGAGTCAAATATGATGATAGTTATTCAACAATGAAAAAGATTGATGCAAGAGTTCCGCAGGGTAGCGTCCTAGGATCGGTACTGTAACTGCTATATACAAGAGATTTGCCTGGCCTAAGCAAAACAACTATTGCAACCTTTGCAGATGATACCGCAATTTTGACCACCGGAAAAACCGTAGAAGAAGCAACTAGCAAACTGCAATACGCTACTAATGAAATCCACAACTGGACAAAAAGATGGCGAATTAAGCTGAATGAAACAAAATCCTCTCATGTTAACTTCACTAACCAAAAAGTAAGCCAAATACCTCTGAAAATCAACTCAACACAAGTTGCTTATGCAAACACAGCAAAGTATCTAGGTATGACTCTGGATGCTAAACTGAGATGGAAGGAACATGTTAAAAAGAAAAACGAACTGAATTTGAAATTTAGAAAGATGTACTGGTTACTTGGTAGAAACTCAGTACTATCTATTCAAAACAAACTGCTTCTGTATCGTCAAATACTGAAACCAGTGTGGACGTATGGTATCCAGCTATGGGACTGTACTAAGAAATCGAACGTGAAAATCATCCAGTTGTTCCAAAACAAAGTGCTGCGTTGCATTGTTAATGCCCCGTGGTACATCAGAAACGAAGGCATCCATAGGGACCTAAAGATAGAGTTCGTGAAGGATGAAATAAAAAAATATGCAATTAAACACACCACGCGTATTCGCGTACATGAAAATATTGAAATACGCCAGCTAATGGATGTGCCCGTTGCTGACAGAAGGCTTAAAAGAACGAAGCCACTAGATTTGATTTTATAATCAAAAGCATACTTAATAAAATAATGTAAATGGGACTAACCAATGGGTTACATCCCAAAAATGTGCTATAAATATAAAATTTAAATTACTAGATGAGCGTAGCTCAGTTGTTCTTTTATATTAATAAAAAAAAAATCATCCGGTAGGTGATGACTAATGAGCTAACGGTAGATGTTTGATATTGTTAAATATAGAGTCATAAAATGTTGGTTTGTTATTATTTATAGTTTTATATTTAATAGTCATTTAATATCGTTAACCATAAAAATTCGACCGCTATTGACGACCGGCATTCATGATACCACTACTGTATTAGAAAATTGTACATTTTGATGTTGTATTGTATATATTTGAACGTTGTATACCACTTTTAGAATATTGAAACTGCTATTGGCTCACGATTTCCATCTTGACAGGCGTTGATGTTTTGTAAGTAAGTTTAGCTTTACGTTCTCAGGTGTTGCGAACTTTAAACACTTGCCCAATTTTAGTTTTTTTTCAAACACTATTAGATCAAACTACTACGACACTTTAGTTTACTTCACATGAAACCTCTGTGAAACCGGGTTTAACTTAATGTCGCAGGAGGGGTCGATTTTGATCGATTATGATCAATGTTGATCTACGGCCTACGGGTCTGACTACCCTGCGTACTCCAGTCCCTGCCATTGACATATGAGTCAGCGTGAGATATCACATACCACTGGCAATGACAGGAGATATCATTAGCCAAGATGATATCTTAGAGTGCTGGCGGACGAACTTTAGTTAGTCAACGGCAGCACTCCCAGTCTTAGTTGGGCCGCGTTCCGTAGTGGTCAAGGTTGGCATGATATATGGGTAGTTCTACACACGAAGGAAGAAAATGGAGCTAATTACGGCACGACATGTTTTTTGCGTATAAGTTCTGGCAACTAGTTTTAGTTAAAGTTGATGACGTTCTTTCAACTTTTCTGAATGTGGCCAGTCAAAAAAAAAAAAAAACAAAAAAAAAAACAAAAAAAAAACAAACAAAAAAAAAACAAAAAAATACAGGAGTCAAAATTAAAAAATATCCTTCTTAATCCTAAACAAACTCAAAATTATCTCAATATTATCTCAAAATACGAAATAAACATTTATCTAAGTCTGCCCGCTTTTAAATCTTCCAGGGGACTGAGAACAGGGGACTGATAGTTTATCAGTATTTCGCTTAAAAATGACAAAATTACGTCTAAAAAAAAAAATAAACGGATTCTATATCAAGGCAATACATATTCATGACGTATAAAATTACAAAATTAACTGTAATTAAAATACTTTTTACGAAAATGCTTGCCAGGGGACTGATAATTTGACTGGACAACACACGATCTTGCTAGTAATGATGACTGTTTTGAATGATAAAACCTCGGACTAAGTAAAACACTTGCAATATTATATTTATTGAACTTTAATTAATTTCTGTGACGAGCGATAACTTGATAGAAATATGAATTTCCAATATTTTCAATGTGTTTTGATTGGGCAGGAGAATAATAACAAATTGGTGGGACAAACTTTAATAGGATATATCTAATATGAAATATAGAGTTATGTTATGATTATTTACACATTATTAAAGCATCATTATTCAAAATTATTACTACAGAGTAAATTTGTCTCTACACACTTAGAATCATTGATTATTTAGTTTACCAGCTTTGAATTTCAAGGTGGGACACGCCAGGGGACTGATAATTAGACGTTTTGAATAATTTTTTTTCTGAGACGTATATTTCGAAACGGGTTTATTTTGGGTGACCATTTAGACATAGTTAAGGTTTACAAATTTCATGTGAAAACAAAATTTTTTTTTTCATATTAATATACGAAATAAGCAGAGCCGTCAAAAATTCCTATGTTTGTAGAACTACCCATATATCAATGATATATCCGATATATATCATTGATATATATATATCACGATATTTATTCCCTGATATATATCATGATATTTATAAAAAAGAAATAATTAAATATTCCTACCTTAAAGCTGGAAAAACTGTTAACAGTCGCAGCATTTGCTTTAGACAGACCTCAAAGAGATAAAACGACTATTGCCGCTGTAGTTGAAAATTGGCATAAACTGGAAGTCCATCTTAAAATAGAGCAACTTTAGAAGTTAAAAACTTTTTTATCGAAGGAGACACATGGCTTTAAATTCACATCGTCACCTAGCTAATTTATGCTTGATCATTGATTATAAGGTAAACGTGTGAACAACCACCAAAGAGGAGAAGCATATACTTCCTATTTTTGTTTTTTTTAAGGCGTTCATGCTCCATGTAGGAGCGTTGCCAGGCTAATCAGCTTTGAATATTCACCACGGTCATTCACAAAAGCGAAATAATAACCATGGCAGCCGATTTTTTTAATGTCGTTTATTACGTCAGTCTCCCATTGTAGTCGTGGTCTACCTCGCGGACGCCCACTCCCTGGGGTACTAACGTACATTTTTCTAATCATTCCAGACTGTGAATCGGCTCGTAGAACATGTCCAAACCAAGCAATCCTGTTGGAACGGATACAATCTATTATATAAGGACCCTCAAGAAGGTCTCTGATCTCAAAGTTATACCGGGTTCTATACCATCCATCGTCTGTCTTAAGTGGACCAAAAATGTAGCGTAGGATCTTACGCTCAAATACAGATAAATGCGATTCGTCATGTTGTGTAAGGGTCCACGTTTGTGACCCATACATCACAACCGGTCTAATCAATGTCTTGTATCACTTGAGCTTGGTGTTAGTTGATACATACGGTGATCCAAGGAGAGGTTTAATTGAGTAGAAAGTTCGATTACCTGCAGCGATTCGAGCTTTTATATCTGTAAGTATGCTGTTGTTTGAGTCAAACTTTGATCCCAAATATTTAAAAGATTCAACTCCCTCAATTCGTTCATCGCCGCACATCAAATCTTTCTTTTCAGCATCTCTTGAAACATTCATATGTTTGGTTTTATTGTAGTTAATTTGCAGACCAATTTTCCTAGCACCACTCTCAAGCGACTTGAAAGTCTCACTCATATCAGCTTCACTTCAGCCGAGGATGACAACATCATCAGCGTAAGCAATCATCTGTACTGAGTTTATTGACAAGATATTGTAATTAGTCGGTAGTTTCTTTTGACGGCACACATATTCCAAGGCTAAATTAAAAAGTATAGGAGAGATAGCATCACCTTGTCTTAAACCGGAGTCGACTTTAAAAAACTTTGATATTTCGTTTTCTACTCGTACACAGCATTGAGAGTTCTGTACTGTCATTTTGCATAGTGATACCAGTTTACCAGGAATTCCCATTGACACCAGAGCAGACCATAGAGTCTCACGTTCGAGAGTCGTAGGCCTGCCTGAAATCAATGAAAAGTTGGTGCACAGGTATGTTGAACTCTCGGCACTTTTCCAAAATCATCCTTATCGAGAAAAGTGCATAGTACCTCGGCCCCGCCGGAAACCACACTGATATTCTCCAAACAGTTGTTCAGCAAAAGGATTGATTTTGGATAGCAAAATGTAGGAAAAGATCTTATATGCTGTGCAAAGGAAAGCGATTCCTCTGTAGTTTGCACATTTTATTCGAGTACCTTTTTTATGGATTGGTATCAGCATAGCTTTGTTCCAGTCCTGTGGCATGGTTTCAGTCCTCCAGATCATTTGAACAAGTTCAAACAATCTTAAGGATAGAGTTTTGCCACCATGTACAATCATTTCGGATGTTATATCGTCGATACCAGGTGCTTTATTGCGTTTTAATTTTGACAGCGCTGCTTCGAATTCCTCTTTGGTTGGTTCGTCTACATGTACCTTTAACGCACGAATAAACTTTGCTCGCTGCCCGACTTGTTGCTGGTCACTTAAGTTGAGAAGATTCTCAAAATAAGCGGCCCAAGTATCTAAAATATTTTTAAGGTCTACTTGTAGCTCCCTATCTTCGTTTTGAATAGCATTCGATCTAGTTTGAGGGCCCTTCTTTAAGGTTTTAACCTGTTGAAAGAAGTTACGCGATTGATGTTCCTTGTCGAAGGAAGTTACGCGATTGATGTTCCCTCGATGAAGCTTTTAATCTCCTCACACTCTCTTTCACCATTCTCTCTTCGTTCGTCTACATAGCTTTGTAACGGCTTGTTTTGCCAGTTTATAGTTATCTTTCGTGGACCTGGTGTTGCGTCCTTGTAGACACTTCAGATAGCAATCTCTTTTGTATTGAATAGTGTCAAGGCATGCTTGATCCATCCATGGCTTCTGGGAGTGGTTCTGTGGTCGTCCAAGTATTCCCTCAGCAGCGCTTAAAACAGCATCTTTGAGCAAATACCATGACTGATCGACGTCTCCATTAATGTTTTCTGATTTATCCAATGTTTCGGCAACATGGATTTGATATCTCTCTTCTGTTTCAGCATTCTTTAATGATGAGATGTTAAAACGTTTCCGTTGATTGAATTTTGGAATGCCTGGATTTGGGAAGTGGAACCTTATCGTTGCACATACAAGGAAGTGATCACTTCCAATGTATGCACCTCTAAAGGATCGCACGTCCCGAACGCTCGAAAAGAAACGTGCTGTTACTAGAACGTGATTAATTTCGAGTGTTTCCATTCGGTGAGACCCAAGTGTGCTTATGAATCGATCGATGCGGAAAGAACGTACTGGCAATTCTCAAATTATTTGATAATGCAAACTCAGTCACTCTCTCACCATTATGATTCGAATTCAAATGCAGGCTGTTGGGACCCACCACATTTTCATAAGAGATATCTCTTCCAACCTGTCCATTAAAGTCACCAAGAACCATAATGAAGTCGCGTGTCGGTGTTTGTTTCATAACCTCTTCCAATGCTATGTAGAAATTATCCTTCTCGTCGACGGTCTTAGCTTCAGTAGGTGCATGCACGTCAATAAGAGAAATATTGTTATATGTACCGCGTACAAGTAGGTAGCAGATCCTCTCACTGACCGGGATGAATTTCATCACGGCTTCTTGTATGCGTGCACCAACAAGAAAGCCAGTTCCAAATTCTCTTCGAGAAGGATGACCACTACAGTATAGAGAGTGACTATCCAAATCTTGTTTTCCGATTATCGGCTGTCTAATTTTTTGTAGAGCAATAATATCCGTCCTATACCTCTCAGCATCTGTTTCAGCATTCTTTAATGATGAGATGTTAAAACGTTTCCGTTGATTGAATTTTGGAATGCCTGGATTTGGGAAGTGGAACCTTATCGTTGCACATACAAGGAAGTGATCACTTCCAATGTATGCACCTCTAAAGGATCGCACGTCCCGAACGCTCGAAAAGAAACGTGCTGTTACTAGAACGTGATTAATTTCGAGTGTTTCCATTCGGTGAGACCCAAGTGTGCTTATGAATCGATCGATGCGGAAAGAACGTACTGGCAATTCTCAAATTATTTGATAATGCAAACTCAGTCACTCTCTCACCATTATGATTAGAATTCAAATGCAGGCTGTTGGGACCCACCACATTTCCATAAGAGATATCTCTTCCAACCTGTCCATTAAAGTCACCAAGAACCATAATGAAGTCGCGTGTCGGTGTTTGTTTCATAACCTCTTCCAATGCTATGTAGAAATTATCCTTCTCGTCGACGGTCTTAGCTTCAGTAGGTGCATGCACGTCAATAAGAGAAATATTGTTATATGTACCGCGTACAAGTAGGTAGCAGATCCTCTCACTGACCGGGATGAATTTCATCACGGCTTCTTGTATGCGTGCACCAACAAGAAAGCCAGTTCCAAATTCTCTTCGAGAAGGATGACCACTACAGTATAGAGAGTGACTATCCAAATCTTGTTTTCCGATTATCGGCTGTCTAATTTTTTGTTGAGCAATAATATCCGTCCTATACCTCTCAGCATCTGTTTCTAGACTTATAAGAGCATCAGGGGCGCTCAGGCTACGCACGTTCCACGTTCCGATTCGGTAGTCTGGTCCTTTTTCACGTCCAGGTAAAATAACCAACACCTCGCCTATCCACAGTTTGATTGTACCCTTAAAAGTTGATATTTCTCGTTAACTATTTTTCTTATAGACTTCTGCAGAGGTTTTGTTGTTTGATATCGGGAAACTTTATTGTTGTCTTCATCCATTGAGGTCAAGATATTGGTGTGGACATTATATTATAGCAGATTATAGCAGTTGGCAAAGTGGATCAAGTCACCTTTGCAAATCTTTATTATATTTTTTTTTCTTTTTTTTTATAAAATGTGTGGTGTTTTTTTATAAAATGTGATGCCTACTACGCATTACAATATGTGTCACAACACATAAAACCTTTTTTAAACAAAGGTCCAACAACAATAAATCCTCAATTAATTCAGTAAATTATTTGTAATAATTTGTTATCACAAATAATTTACTGAATTAATTGTTGATTATGTGTCAATAGACACAAGTGAAGACTAGTCATCTTCTTCTCGCCGATATGAGCTTGTTATTCAATACTAGTATGTCTAGAGTATAACAAAACAGTGCAAACAAGTTGCAGGAACAAAACTAAAATGTGCTTGCCAATAATCCAGATAGTTACATATTCCTTGATCATGCGAGGCACTTCCTTCCTCAATGATTAAAGCCCATACATAGAGTTATATGAAGGCTCGATTTTGCGAGTAAGCAATAACATGGCACCATCAAGGAATACTCCATAGCTAAGATTGTGACCTTGATTTCGCTATTAATTGTTCTTTCTGTATTAGAATTGCAACTATGGTACTAGGTAGCATTTTGAATTCACGAACCATGTCAATATTTTACTACAGTGAAAAAAAAGTTGAAGTAATGACAACCTCATCTCGAAGTTGGCAGTTTATTATTCAAACAAAGAAAAAATACTTGCAAACAATTTCAATGTGATTAGAACAACTACATATAAATATTTTCCTGACAACAGAATGGGGGTTATTTCAAATATGTTAGATCCAATATAACAGTAGTTGAATAAAACTAATAACTATACTATTTCCATGAAAATTTCCTTTGGTCTTACATGATAAATTTTTCATTTTTGAAATTAATTGAACTATATTTTATTTTCACATAAATATTTCGTGTGATTGTCTCAACTACATCGTTATAAATGTACAGTTGTTAAAACAATTTCGTAGTTCTATTCGTCATATCTATTCGTGTCACGCATCAACCTACTTCCTGCCGACAATCTTTTAAGTGTCATCAGTTCGACGTACATCAGTTTGGCGTATCTGGTTTTTATAAAATAACGAGTCATCAGTTCGGAGTATTACACAGCTGGTACAAGTTTTCAACTACACAGTTAATCGCTATCTTTAAGAACTAGTAGAGGGACATCAATCATACATCATACATCAACTATCAACTGTCAACCAAACATCAAATTTTTATCAATAACTTGTGCAAGTCTTCAGCTACACAGTTATTCGCTATCTTTAAAAACTAGTAGAGGGACATCAACCATTCATCAACTATCCTAGTTGAGCATCATCACATGCATTAGTCGGTATCATTTTCTTTTTGTTTTTTTCTTTTATTAATTTTTCTATTATGTATAGTTTTTGATTTTTTTAATTTTTATTTTGCTTATGCAGCGGAAGTCTTTAAATTGAGTCGCCATACAGCCGTTTAACCTAGTAGCTTACCTTCTAGCCCAGTGACGGTATTGCCACTCGTGCTTTATTTTTGGAGTACTGTGGGCTTGGTGGTTTCTTTTTTTTTTGTTGTTACTATAACCATGTCAAAGTCAAACTCTACCAAGTGTCCTTCTTGTGCCAAGTCCGTGTCAAATAATTCTAATTCTATTTTGTGCGATGCGTGCGTGTGCTGGTTTCACCAGCCGTGCTCTGGTCTCTCCAGAACTAACTTTCAAAAGGCCTGCTCTGATAAAGCTGGCTCCTGGTTATGCCCCCAGTGTGTTACCAAGTTTGATACTCCAGATTCCAAATTTGGGCTTATTCCTCACTTGTGTTACTTTCCGCTGATATGAAATCTGATATTCAAGCACTACGCAGTGATCATGGTACCGTTAAAACCGATTTATCCGCTCTTCAGCAGAAGCACCGTGCTCTTTCAGGTCAGTTCGAGTCTTTTAAGTCTAGTCATGATACTGCAATGACTACGCATGTCGATGCGCAGTTGGTACCGTTCCAGAGTTCACTTGCCTCCATCCAGCATGCTAGTGACAATTTCCAGTTAGATCTTTCCAAAGTCCAGCTTGAGAGTCTTAAGCTTCTCAGAGCTCAAAGGCGAAGCGATATTATTGTCTCTGGTATTCCTAGTTCTTATATTGATCTCTCGGATGCGGTCTTGCGTACTTTTAAAAACGTTTACCATAGTTTTGAAATGTCAATGTTATCATCGTATCGCTGGCTAAACAGACAAAGATCCTCGATACTAATTTCTTTCTCTAGTATTCAGACCAGGGATTGAGTCATGAAGTCATATCATTCGATGAAAAAGGTTGAACTTCACGAATCTTCCCTGAAATTAATCTAAGGGGCACTGTTCACTTCAACGATAATTTACCACCTCTATTGGCTGATCTTGCTAAGCGCTCTCGCGTATTGAAAAGGGGCAAACTTATTCTTTGCTTCAAGGTTGGTTATGCGTCTGTCACAATTAATCTGCTGGATGGATCTATCTTTGAAACGTGCAGCTTGAATTCATTCTTGACCAAATTTCCAACGAAGCTGATTTTTCACCCAATTATTTTTCTAAACTGTAAATTGCTGTTCTTTATTAATCTAAAGAGTTGTCAATTTGCTGTTTTAGTTTTATGTCAGGTGATCTGTTTTTTTGATATTTTTTTTAATACCATCATATTTGGATCATGTGTTCTGATTCTTGAACTGTTTGGTGATCAGCAGTGGCATCGTCATATATAGCTTAATATTGCAATATTTGATATTTGATTTTTTTTTTTTCTTTGCGGCAAATTCTTTTTTCGTAATTTGTGTATGTCTGTTATTTTTCGGTTATTAATGCAGTCCCTATATGGGTTCGTTGTTAATGTTTTGTGTTTTCGTCAGTCCTCTATCTTCAAACCTTTCCCTCTCCTGTACCTTCCTTCCAATTTCCTTGTTCCCTTCCCTTTAGCACTCAGATATGCGTCCTTCGTTAGCATCACTGTCTCTGTCCACCATGGCTAGTAATGCACATTCGATGGTAGCTAGCGACAATTCCATTTTATCTAGAGCTCTTAGTCTGTATCGCAAGTCCCTTAATGTTGGTCATTTTAACGCTCAGAGTCTGAAGCCTAGTCCAAATTCCACTAAACTGGAGGAGGTAAGGTCTATTCTGTCGAGTAACTTCCTTGACCTGGTGGGCGTTTCAGAAGCCCGGTTTAAGTCTTATGTTTCAAATTTGGCGGTTAGAGGTGATGGGTATCGCGTGTATCGTCATGACCGTCCGCGTAGACGTGGTGTTGCCCTGTTTGTTAATGAGAAGCTAAAATCAAAATTGATCGGCACATTTGACGATTTGGATGCTGAGGCTGTCTTGGTTCAGGTGCTGGTGGGTGGCAGGAATGTGTTGGTTGTTGTGACATGTCTTTGCAATGGTAATTTTTCGCTCCTTGAGGATTTTTTGTCTCCATACGTTTCTCAGTTTTCTTCTATTGTTGTCCCAGGAGATTTTAATACAAACATTTTAATACAAGCAAATATGAGGGACGCTCTTGAGACCTGCTCTCGTCTAGGACTGAGCATTGTCCATAACAATGCGCCTACGCATTATGCTTATAACTCGCCAGTTGGGTCTTGTATAGATTTTTGCTTGGTAAGCGATATAACTTTACTTAACATGAACAGTCAGTTCCGAGTGCCTGGCATCTCGGCTCACTCCTTCATATTCCTGTCCCTTAATCTGCCTAAGGTCCTGGTGCGAACCAAGAAATTTTTTCGTGACTACAATAACATCAATTTTGAGCTTCTCTGCAACGAGCTCTCACTTGTTGATCTGTCCTCTTTGTACAGCTGTACAGACTCTGACACAATGCTTAACGTTCTTAATACCTATCTGCGTAATGTCTTCGAAAAATACGTGCCTGTTCGTTCTTATACGAGTAGTCCACCTCTGTCTATCAGTATTTCCCCTGATATGGTTCATTATCTGCGTGACTTTTCATATAAGGCGTATCAGAGAGACCCCTCAGAGACAGGCTGGAAGATTTTTTGTACCTATAGAAACAGGTTTAGGTCTATGGTCAGAAAGGCTAAGTTGGAGCTTGGCTCTCGGATTTTCTCTAATGTTTCTTCTACCGGTTAAACCGGACATTTACATCAATAAATTCATATCCTCCCCTTCCACGCTTCGATATGCTCCTTCCGGCAAGTCCTAATGCTTTTTCCTTCCGTTCGGTCACTAACTCTGAGGTTGAGATGGCGTTTTATGCTATTTCATCAAATGCTGTGGGGTCGGATGGCATTCCTTTGAAGTTTTTAAAGCTTATTTTTCCTCTTATTCTGCCACATGTTTGTTACCTTCTAAACTTCATTCTTATGTCATCATCCGTCCCTAGTGGTTGGAAGTTCTCTAATATTACGCCACTCCCTAAAGGAGCTACGAACGAGTTTCGACCAATTAGTGTCCTTCCCACATTGTCCAAGGTTCTTGAGAGGCTCATCAATGAGTATTTGACTCTAACATGTTACTTCTAACAAGTTGTTGTCCGACCATCAATCTGGTTTTAGGAAGCATTATAGTACTACTCACACGTTGGTTGATATCTCTGACCGTTTACGCCGCAACAAGGATGGTAAGCTGATTAGTCTTCTTCTCTTCCTGGACTTTAGTAAAGCCTTCGACTCCATCGATCACGCATTGCTGGTTTCTAAACTTAAATCCACGTTCTTTTTTTCATCCAGTGCCTGTAACCTTGTTTTTTCTTACTTGTGTGATAGGTCACATCATGTTACTTCAGGCATGTCTGCTTCTAGTTCTCCCATTCTCAAAGGTGTTCCTCAGGGTTCCATTTTGGGTCCTCTTGTTTTTTCGCTATTTATCAATGATATTACGTCCCTTCCCTGTCATTCGATGCTTCACCTCTTTGCGGATGACGTTCAGTTGCTCCATGCTTGTCTACAATTTGACATCCATCGCTGTTTTCTTGAAGCTAATGCTGATCTCAAACTAATATCGGACTGGGCTGTCTCAAATAGGTTGGTTCTTAACCCGCTTAAGTCACAGGCCATGCTGATTAATTGCCCCTCATCGCTCTATAATCATGGGTTGACTATCAAGACCGGCGATGCTGTGATCCCTTTTGCTACACAGGTGAAGAATCTTGGCGTAATTTTTGATATTAATTATGTCATTGGCAGAGTTTTTGTCATCTTGAGAAGGCTTAGTAGCCTGAATCATTTCCTGATTGTGCATATTAAAAAACGACTTGCTCATGCACTTGTCATGCCATTGTTTGATTATGGTATTGAGGTCTATTCTGGCTGCACCCTGGAGAATATCGGATTAATTAAGAAGGTCTTAAAATTAGACAACACGTTTCTGGCTTTGCTATAAAGTTTATCGGCACATCATTTAACGATCATATTAGAATGCGACTCGTTCTTCTCTTCTTTAAACTCTTCATATATGGGTGTCCGCCCTATTTAACGAAATGATTTACTTTTGGTCCGTCAGCTCGGTTGTATTTAATCACCCTACCGTCCATAAGCTGTAACACTTGTGCTCTGTCGTACTCGTTTAGAACGTCTAAACTGTTTGACGACCTTACGCAGGAGCTAAAGCGGTTCAATATGTCCGTCTCTAGTTTTAAATCAAAGCTTCTCAACCTTATGAACTGCCCTGGCACTGCCTAGTTTTAAAACCTGTATTTGTCGCTATTGCTACCCTCTCAAATTGCTTGCCTACCTGTTTTTCTGACGATGGTCTTGTAATATCTGCGTTTGTGTTCCTTTTCCCACTTTCTTTCCTACTTCCTTCCTCCTTTCATATGTTATGGTATTTTGACAACTATTAAACCAGTAAGCCTATAGCTAGCATCCATCTCTCCCCCTTATATTTGTCGTGTACTTTTGTTGGCTATGAATTATGTAGAGGGGGTATGGCGGCTTAATTTGGCTCTGGTCTAAGTTGTCGTTGATTTGTGTTTTCAAGTATTTTTTTATATTAATATTTATAACAATTTTTTGTTTTTTTTTCTTTGGCTTATATTATATTTATAGTATGTATAGTATAGAATGAATAGTTTAAGTAAAACCTTTTTTTTTTCATTATGGCTCCTGCAGTCAATTTGTTTTTTTCTCTCTGGGCAATACATTGGGCCTCGGCCTGTTTGCCGTTATGTACAAAATAAATAAATAAATATCTGACCGCACGATGAGGTTGAGACAACTGCATTTCGATTGCAAATAGAACATGTTTTTCAGTGTAGTTGATAGTTTTATAATTTTTTTTTCTATGATAGCAGATGAAAAGTCTATTTTTAAGCAGGCTTAATCCCCTGTGGGGAAAAAATGGGTTTTTTCCCTGTAGTGTAAAATAAAAAGAATAACAAATTGTAGTTGCTATGGTATTTTCATATAATTTTATAACATTTATAAAATTTAAAACAAAGCAACCATGTTATTTTGTCGATTTCTAATTTAATAATTTCTAATAAACATCGTTTATATATTTACTATCATAGAAAAAAATGTATTTTCTACGTAAGATAAAAACATTTTAAGTCGACGCTAACGCGTCTCGTGAACAAATTTTCACTAACGAAAAAGCAGCGTTTTCATCTCTTGTAGCAAAATTTACTATTTTCCATTTGAGTAGAAATTTATCTTTTATTTTCAACAGTATTTACTATTTACACATAAAACATTTGAATAAAATAGAATATTTTGAAATAAAGAAATACATTTCAATTTTCAATGCAACCTTGATCGATGGTTTGCTTGTTTGACATAGTTTGAGATTGGAGATTTGACTATATAACAAACAAATGCAGTTCAAATTTTATCAAAACTAAAATATCTCACGATTATATATTTAATATATAATTTTATATATTTAACCTCTGATTTTTTCAACTTTAAAGATACATAGAGCAAGCAAATAATAAAAATATGTACCACGTGCTTCGTCGCTTTAATATTATTTAATATTTAATTATTTATTTATGCAATTTGGTTTATGCTTTGCAAGTTAATTTACTTGAATTTGAGAAGAGATAAAATACATAGAACTTTTTCATTTGCTTATTTAATGCATTTTGATAGGGTGTATTTTTGTTGCAGCGTCGGTAAACGATTCGAACGTTGATAAAAGCGTTAAATGGCGTAATTATTCTACAGTGTTTTCTTGGAGATGATCTAATTCGAATAAATTTAAAACAAAAAAAAAATTAAATGATTTTACATAAACTATTTACCAAATTTTATTTTAAATTTTAAGATTACTTAATACATATTTCAATTTTTTTTATGAAAAAAATAAATAATAAGCGAAGAACAAATGATTTATCGATGGTTTACTTGAAGTTCGGTTCGATAATTCAATATAAACACTCCCATTTAAAAACATTTATTCAGTTTCTTCGTTTTGAATTGAATTGAAACATTGAATCTGGGTTTTAACATTCGAACTGTGAATGGTAGTATTTACCAACCAGGAAAAAAATGTATATTCACCACAATTCTTATGTCAGAATATGATTGGTTAACATTCCCAGTCTACAGATCACATGTTAAATCCCAGCTTGATGGTCTACTGGTTTACCGACGCTTTAATATATAAACGCAACCTAAGATGTTTTTATAATACAAATATGGTTATTTTTGGTTGAATGCAAAAGAAGTATACAAATATATGGGTGATACGTATACATATTACATACATACTGTTATGTGATTTTGCAATGGTAGAATTAATGTCAATTGTACTTTGTATTAAGAGGTAGAATGCCATAGTTTTGTTTAACTTTTTCTGAATTTTGTTTAATTTTTTTGCTTGAATCATGTTTTTATATAAACATTGTGAACGATGTTATTGTTAAAAAAAACGATAAATACTTTGGCATCATGTTTGTGTTTGTTAGTCTGAACAATTTGAAAATGATGACGAACGAAATATTTGAAATGATAACCGGCACAATCAGTTTGAAACACACGCGAGTGCGGTACTAATAAAAGGTTTTTCCATAGGATCATTACGACAAAAAGTCGAACTCTTTCTAAAACTTTATATTTCGATTCAATTTTAAAGCTAAGTAATAAGCTAGTCCTAAAGGTTAACCATAAAGGAACGGCCACTAAGAAAAAACAAGAAAGTAAATCGATAGCCCTTTGCGTGAGATCAAACAACATTAGCCGCTTTCTACCGAGGGAATTGCTGAGGGACTCACTTAAACTTTTTTTTTTTTTTTTATTAATTAGTTAGACATGTTTAGCACACTAAATATGAAATATTCATTATTTAGACTCTTTGAATATCCGAAGATACCATGTCAACTATAAAGGAAGGAGATGAGGAAAATGGAAGGAATGAGGATAAAGGAATAACTATACTGATTCTTTTAAATGACGATGGACATTTTCTTTAAACATCTGAGGAGAATATTCATCGGGAAATACGGATCCGGGCATTGAGTTCCATAATTTGACCACTCTATTAAAATAATCGTTCTGGAAGGACATAGTTCTACAACGAGGTATTTGGACAGCAAATGGGTGAGATAACTCTGAAGTGCTTGTTCGCCGATTAAATTGCGCACACAATGGAAGGATGTTTTGAATTTCCTTAGAAGAGAATTCGCTAAAGTTATATTTATAGTAGATTAACAATTCAGCCACATTTCTTCTGTGCTGGAGTGAATCAAGCTGATCCGTTAGTTCGGTATTACCAATCAACCGTATTGCTTTTCTCTGTACAGAGTCTAGACATTTTATTGTTGACTGACAAGCACCTCCCCAAACATGACAGCAGTACTCCATACATGGACGAATAAATGACTTGAAGATTAGCAAAATTTGCTCGGGATTGAAATACTTTTTACATCGAAAGAATTGTATTCCGCAATTAGCAATGTTCCAATGGTAATATTCAGTTCATACTGAATATAAAGAATGCATTTCTATTTGAACTGAATTCAATAAAGCGAAGAAAGAAATATATCCACCAATTCAGTGAAAATTAAAAAATTATTTTTTGTTTTGCTATAGTTTTGACAATTTACTAAATATAAGACTAATTGGTGACAATAAATTCACACATCAATTCATTTTCTTATCAAACTAGTAAAAGATGAACCTGATGCCGTGGTTCGAAAACCGTGGGTCGTCAGTGACTGGGTATTTCGACTCTAAAAACTCCAAATTGCTTACTGTATATCAAAAAGCAAGGAGGGGTTGGTTCATGTATTCTTGCTTAATGCTATCTAAAGTTTTCTACTTACAGGCCAAATCAATAAAGACATAGCAGTGGTGGGTCTGGAGACCAATCACCTGTAATTCTAGTTCATTTCAGCTTACTTACTGTACTAATGAAGTTATAATCCCTGATCAGATAGAGTAAGTTATCTGGTTATGAACGCTATGCAAATGTACACCATCTTTGCATAAATTTGTCTTTCTTAAATGTGGAAAAAAGACCAACCTTTAGTGGGTTGTAAGACAGGACAATTTCAGGTAGGGTGAAAGAGGCATTTTTTTTTGAGTACATATATAGTCAATATTTTCTACCCATGGTTAATAAGTAAGAAAATTGAATTTCCCGTTATCTTTTTTTTCGATGGTCACACATCACATATCACACTGCATATGAGTGAGTTTTGTAACAGATATATCTAATTTATCGCATTGCTACCAAATTCAAAGTCCATCTTACATTCGTTGGGTGTTGCTTACTTTCATCCATTAAAACAAAACTGAAAAGAGATTAAAAGATGGCATTGGAAAAAAATGGAAAGCGAAGCGAATGCGACGAGAAAATTTTGCAGTGTTTTCATCAGTATCAAATAGAGAAAATGTCACAAAAACAATTTCAAAAACTGCTTTGAAGCTTGCGGTTTATGTGTCACTAATTATCAATAATATTAGCAAACTTCTGGTTGATTGGAAAGTTAGAGTGTTGATAGTTGTTATTGTTTTAGTAAAAAAAAAGAACAAGTTGACCTGGATAAAAATCGAAACTGAAACCGGGTTGTTCGAGTTCAAATCCAAATACGAGTCTAAATTAATTAAGGCTGGTGTAACCCAAGGCTCACTTTATACCCCCAATCTATTTTAAATTTATATCAACGAACTGTTGAAAATAACCAGATACCCAATAGTTTTGCAGATGATAGTATTCTGCACAAGTCATTCATTCCTCTATCTTTAAAGGGTAAAATGCGGTAACAAATAAATCTCTCCCGGAGATCCTGCCATAAACGTAAACGAGGGCCTTGAAAAAGTCGCCGATTGTGGTGACAAAAGTTTGGTCAATTTTAATTTCACAAAAACACAGCTATTGATCGATCCCAGATCGAACGATCTTTTGGATTCTGTCAAAACCCTCGATATTGCAAGCAATTAGGTGATTTCCTACAGCAGCGTCGCATTGTTGTTGATGTCGTTGTTTTTATAAATATGGTCATTGCTAGAAAGAAATCGTATCGTCATGCCTCAACTATATTCTTTTCATCGTTTTACTCGTCAATCGGTTTACCCAAATAATCAAACGGTCGAGATCACTCAGTCATTGTGATAGAATCCAGAGGGATTTCTCTGTCCATACAGCCTACAAATGAAACGCTTTTCCAAATCAGTAGTCTCGGGTGCGTTAAATCCACAGAGGTTTAAAAAAAAGGGTTTAGTAACACGTCAGAAAGCATGTTGTTGTGAGACCTAGGTCTAGAAGGGTATCTATATGTTGTTGTGAAACATATTGTAATTCTTATAACAACACTTTTATTAGAAAAAACTACTTTACCACTATGCCATTCAACGATATTTTCCGTATAAATCTGTATCTCAATTAAGTACACTAAATTATAAAATGGTACCTGTAACCTCTTTTGTGTCAACCGTATGTTCCCTATCACAATAACCTCAAAGTCTTGTCATACCTTCAAAAACAAAATATTAGAACACAACTGAACAAGATGTCAACCATATGAAGGGATCAGTTTTTTGCTATTGACATTGATCACTCCAGTCCTGCTATTGACATACGAGTTAACGTTAGATAATTAATACACACCATTGGCAATAGCAGTGAAATATTACTATTATTTGACTAATAGCAACAGATGTTTTGCAACTCAGTTCTTTTGGGGCATATTCAAATAATGTTAGCAGTTTTATTACGTCGTTTATCCACTGCCAAAAGAAGCAACACATACTTTTTTAAGTATTTACTTTTTTAAATAGAATCAAAAATCATTAATTATTAAAAAAGCAACGATTAGCTAAATAAGTCGATTACTTTCACATACATTACTAGATTTATATCGTAATTTTTACTAAATTGAGATTATTCGTCTGAGTAAATAAAAACGGCCAGTTTCTTCCAATCTTTCAATTGGTAGAGTCGGTAGGGGATTCAAACAGGTTATCATTGTGGGTTATTAACAAGAAATAGCTTGCCACCTGATCACGAAGGCGGTCCAGTTAGTTGTACGCTTGACAGCCACGCATCCGAAGAATGTATGAGCTCCTTGCAAATCGATAATCTGGGCTTTTCATCCGAATTAAGTGGAGATAGTAACTGTGGTGAAGGAGCAAATCAATGCGTTGAAGAGACACTATAAATGCTCCACTTAACCTTTGTCACTTCATAACCGCTTTGGCGGCACTTTTATTCTGACTCTTAAGTAAAAGTGAGAAAACTGTTGTTTCAGGAACCATGGGTATTCAAAAAAACTAATAACTTCTCAAGATGGACGGGTCTAAAGGCACAGAAGCAGTCGCAACCCAATTCCAACCAAGGACCATCACAACAATCTCGACGAATGATGCAAATCCGTCGCTCCATTTTTTTGGGTAAAGAAGCAGCTATCACTGACCTCACTGCATCAAACACTCTTCGTCATGACTGGCATTGAAAGAAATCCTGCACCAACTAAAACTTGGTATTGTACAGTATGTAAAAACATTTTAAGGGCAAACATAACATCGATCCAGTGCAACCTGTAAGGGAATGTGTCACCTCAACAACTGCACAGGAGTCAAGTTTCGCCACATAAGTGATGGACGAAAAATTACATAGCATCATGTTGTCAAACATCTAGTCAACATACTAACACGTGCTTGCATAAAAACGCAATGCGAATGAACACGCATCTGGAAACGCCGAGTAATGTAATAATTATGCAACTTAATTGCAACGGTCTCTCTATTAAGATCGCCGTTATAATAAATTATGTGCAATAACAATATTCTAGTCAAGGTTCTTCAAGAAACAAAATTAAATGTTAGATCTAAGATTAGAGATAATTACTGTGATTATACAATTATAAGGCTGGATAGAGGGAGAAAGTTAGAGGTAGAGAACATAAGTCGAGCTTCATAATTTTAAGTCCAAGATGAGAGTGATAAGACAAAGAGTTCCACAACGTGGAGTTTTTTCACCTTCATTATTCTCTACCTAAACAGCTTTCCTGTCCCGCCAGAAGAAATAACCATCACGTCATATGCAGACAACTGCACGGTGCTTGCAACAAGAAACTACCTGGAACTACTTACCAATATCCTAAATGCCTACCGTAACATTCTGAATAATTGGTTCAAAACGAGAAAATTGAACTTTCCACTAAAAAGTCCACTTCCACACTTTTCAGCACACGGACGAAAGAGGTAAATGCAACAGTTAACATCTGCATTGACAACATACTCATTCCTCCAGTAAAATGTCCGAAACTGTTAGGGGTAAAATTCGACCCACTGCTTAAATTCAATGCTCATGCACAAATGCACTGGCGCACTGCACATATTAAAAAACAGGAGTAATGCATTGAAAGCACTAGAGGGTAGTACATGGGGCAGGAATAAAAATATAATAATTACAACATATAAAACAATAGGCTGACCTGTTATAAACTATGGCACACCCATATGGACACACAAGTTGCGGGAAATCACTGGACGAAGTTACAAGCAACACAAAACGCAGCTTTGCGAACCGCAACCGGATGTCATCTGATGGCCCACCGAGATAACTTGCATGAGGAATGCAACATATATTGGCGGTCTGTGAACATACTGAAATTTACCTAACCAAACAATATCTATTGGCCTGTTACAAAGCAACATCCTTGTAATGACACCTTAGCAATAATTGAACCACCAGACATAAGGAAGACCGCAAGATGCTTTCTGCTTGATGTGAGAGACAACCAGGTAACCAGTAACATCGACGATGTTACATATAGAACGTTCTAAAAACATTTCACACTAAAGCTTTCGAAGACGTTATAAGGAACTACGCCCCAAATCGAGTTCTAAACAGAAAGGCACCAAAATTCACTGCATAATAGGCCCAACTACCCCGTAGTACTAGATCCATCCAAGGTCAATTAAAATCCGGTTGGTCACGCATCCTAAACAACTGCATGAGCAATGTTGATCCAGAAACAATCCGCATAATGAAGACCATCTATTCAAATGTCCGGGAAATTCAATCAACCTGACGAAGGGAGAACTATGGTGCCGCCCAAAGGCAGGAGCAGAGTTCCTGAACCTGGACATAGAGCCACCAATTAGCACCACTGGTCTGATCTAAATGATACGTCGTTAACTTTTGTTATGATGACAGTTACTGCAGTCTAACCTAACCTAAACCTACAAGGGAGCATTTGGACAAATTCAATGCAAAATTTGATAATTTTCCTATAGATAGACTATAGTCTTCGTTAAATATTTCAGCATCCGCAGAGATCTATTGTAAAAAGGCTTTGTTCTGCTTGAGTTCCATACACCATAATAACTAAAACACTTCTGATACAAAAATATGGTGGTGATCAACTAGCCAAAACAATATTTATCACCAACTGAGGCTTCAGCAGCCAAATCTTCTGAGGTGCTTGAATATTCTTATTTCCTTTATATAAGAATACTGTTCGGGCAGCAACGTTTAAAATTCCAACTTAAAGCCTCGATGACACTAAAATAATTTCCAATCTACTAGCCAGCGACTTTACTAGCTTGTAAACTCGCCTTGTTTAATCATGTTCACCTACCGAAAAAGTTGATTGGTTGGCTACTTTATAATCTAATCACCAGCTTTTAAACTAGCCAACGAGCACCTTGTAAGCTATCTTAGTGTCATGGAGGCTTAATCGTCGCATTCATCCTCAAACACGTCTTTCAAGCTTAGACATCACAAACAGTGTTCCAAATACAATATGTATGTCAAGGACTACAAGATAAATTTAACTTAATTGACATCTAAACTTTGCGGATTGTGCATAGGCATAGCACACAATAAAAATACAGACGAATATAAGCTACAAAACTACATATCTACAAATTTGTACAAATACAATATTAGCATATTCAATGCAACTTTTTATTTTGTTAATATTATATTAGAAGAGAAACTTCAATACAAAATCTAATTCAAAAGAATCGATAATGTGAAAACGCATGAAAATGAAAATAATATGTCACCATCACTAAGTTTGAAGAATTGGTTTCATTAATAATATTTATATGTTACTCTCTTTAAAGTTAGTAATAGATAGTTTTTGAAATATCAAGATATTTCCGATATAAGAGAATCTTTAATCTAGAATCATTTGAAATTAACTATTAATTGATTTAATAATTATTTATTCACTGTACAAATAAATTATTTAAAAAAAAACATGGAGAGGTAAATAGAGTAAAAACTATTTCCAACTTTTTAGTCCCAAAATTTGTGTGGAAAACTAAAACGAGCCAAAGTTTGATCACTAAGATGTGTTTACTTATAGTGTAATATACATACACTTGATTTCAAAACAAAGTTTTTATGAATCCATCAAATTCATGTCACTTCCAAACTTGAAATTCATGTGTATTAACACAAAAACTTTTAAAACAATTTCAATTACCTTTAAATCTTTATCAATGAAATTTTAAAAACACTAAAACCCTAATTTTAAACAATATGAAATATTTTAACTTATACAAAATTAACATTATAATAAAAACTTTATTACATAAAAATGGCCGTCTTTATTTTATATAAATATAACGTTTAGTATTTTCCAAAGCCTTTATAGAAAACATGAAAAGGCGTAGACGGGAGACTTAAAACTAAACTGTATACAAAAACACAATCAAAATACGCACCCTTAAAATTATATAGGTATATGTAATAACTGTAATGTTTATATGTATGCATTAAAGATGAATAGAATATACTTTTACTTTAAGAAAAACAGAGATAATCAAATCATTTTGTTTAAATTGAAATGAGACACTATATATTCAAAACTTATTTTCTTTTTTCTCACTTACACTCAATACAACACTTGACACAATATTTCGGTTTCACAAAAACAACAGAGATGTCTATGTAGAATTGAAGGAGCTAAGAACACTATTTTTTTTCCATTTAAATTTTAAATACATTTCTCTAATTTTTCACCCTTTTAAAGGTGTTTTTATATTATTTTGATTTAACTTTACATGATTATTTTATTTGTTCATCAATCACAATACAAATTAAAATGAATAACGATTATATATTGAAATTATAAATTAAAAGAACGACCGACGGTAACACACTACGACTGTTCCTTGAACAACAGAAAGTGTACAAACTGAGGCTACTCGGAACGTTTGATTGAGGTGAGTCTACGAATTCACTTGCTTGTTTTATGTATTGAGTCAGCCATATTTAAAAGTTAATACAATCGAATTTTATTTCCACCAAAACACTTAGTTGTTTTTATTTTTTATAATCAAAATTGAAGAATTAACTTTAACGAAATTTATATGATTTATCAAAAACAATTAATAAAACTGCCCAGTTATAATTCGAATATAAAAGTTTTAGTTTTACTGATTTTGTGAATCGTAAAAATTTACAAGTATGAACTATGAGCACGTGCGTTTAATGAAAAATAAATAAACGATGAGCAAGCTGTAAATGTATTCATTTTTTTTTTCTTAATTAATACTTGAAAATGGAGAATGTTTTATATGTATACTATAATAGTTTATTGTTTAATACAATAATAGTTTTATAGTCAGATCTCAGAATGCTTTAATGAAATATTTGTATTTTGTTAGTTGGAATTGGGAACGGGTATGATTATAGTCAAAGACACAAACCCACTTTCCAATGAAATCTTAAATTGAATTTGTTGGTTCATGTTCAGGGGTGTAGATATAATTTAGGACAATGTACAGACCTATTGTTATATTGTATAATTTAACTGAACAAAATATTCCTATGGGTTTTTGTTTTATATTGTTTTTAATCTTTATGCTTCACTTTCCCGGGACGTTTATAATTATAATAATTTCCAGCATATGGAATAGTAAATTTTTAATGTGTGTGAATATTACTTAAAAAAGTTTTCGGTCGTCAGGTAGCGAAACTGGAGACCAAATATTACAATATATTTAGACTATATTGAGGGCAGGGAGTCAAATGAGACCTCTTTCCGGTCGGTCCGGGCACGGGAAGGGTAACTTATGCTACTTTGAAAAAAATTATTTTTATGAGAAATTTATTTATTAAAAATCGAACATAGGGTCTACATCATCGCTCATCGCCTCTTCTTCAACTTCATTCGCTTCGAATTCATCTTCGCTGTCAAAAATTTCCTCAACATTAGTTGTAATCGGGGTTTCTTCTTGTTCGATGTCCCGATGAGCAGTAGATGGGTTCAGTTGAATGTGAACAGCTTGCTTCTTCACTTTCTTTACTCTTTAAAGTTTTGCGATGTCAGACAGCAATTGCTGAAGTTGATCACGAGGATCTTTGTGTGGTTTTATAAAGTTAGTGTAATATACAAATTCTTGCAAATAAGAGCAAGCAAAACTTGACAAATTTCCTTGGTCATCTTTTGTACGCGCAACACTCTTTACTCTTTTTCTTAACTCTGTCCACTGTCTTTCAATGTGATTAGTAGTAACACTATTTTTTTTTATATTTTCATTGTTTTCATTGTTTGTTTGTATGAGTAATTTGGAGCATACACAGTTGAGTGATTAATTTCGCTGCGCCTTTTTTCTTAGTTTTTTTTATTTTTAAATTTTGCTTTTTTATCTTTTTAATTACATAGGTAGTTTATTTACATTCTTAAAATAATAGTTTCGGTTAATTAAAGCGCTCAGCGACTATTGTCGGTGTAAGAGCGGTTTTTTTCTTTTGATGTTATAATGCCAATATAATTAAATGATGTTTGAGAGTGATTAGCGGTTAATAAGTATTTAATTAGGACTGCTATATTAATTGTTTTTTCAAACTGACTAGTTGTTTTTTTTACTTTTTTCTTTTTCTTTACTTATGCTATATTAAATAAATAATGTAATCTAAAAATCGATACAGAATAAAATATATGTAGTAATAACAGAAGAAAAAAAAATTAGAAAGATTAAATTATATAAATTAATGACTTAAATTATATGTACATGTACATGGGTGTGAGTACATGGATGTGAATGGTGCTGAATGGAATGGAATGTTTTTTTTCCGGTTGCTACATATGACTTATGTTTAGATTCGCGTCGATTGAATTTCGGACAAAATTTTTAAGTTCAGTACAAAAGAGTTTGTAATTGGTTATTGATTTTATTTCTGGAGGAAGTTTATCAAAAGTTTATTATTGCACTGGTTATTTATTTATTTATTCAATTCAACAATAATGTTTACAAGGGAGGCCACAGGCCAATATTCTTGCACAGAAGAACTATTTCATTATATAAAAAAAATATTAAGATAAAAGAAAAAAGGAAAAAGAGTTTTGCTTTCTCCCTTTCCCACTGGTTTTCCTTACTTCACTTCCAACTAAAAGTAAGTGTTAACTCATATAAATTCAAAGAAAATAAAATTTAAAACAGGCAATTAGCTAACTACTTAGAGACTAGCAGGTTTTACCCTCGATAGCTGTCTAAACAATGACTGCATTCGATCTATAAATAAGAGTAGTCACCATCACAGTGCCAAAAGAGAAGTAGAGAGAAGCGGTTAGTTTACAACGAGGCCAAAGGCCCATAATGTTGTACAGTAGCAACATTTTGGCATTGTGAGGCGGTTACCGACGGAATAGAGAGCTGTGGTACGCTTGACTAGCAAGCCTACTGACATCGAGGCAGACCTGATCCCAGAGACTAGACCTGGCAGTAAAAAAAAAATATAAAATAAGAGGAAGGAAAAACTGAAATGGCAGAAGCAAACAGTTCTATATAGAAAGAAGGAACGCCGAAGATAAAGATAAAAAGAAAAAAAGAAAGAGTAAGAAAGAGAAACAAAACATATAGGACAAGGAGAGGAAAAGGAAGAGTATAATGGGAAGGGAGGGAAAGAAGGAAGGAAGAGGGAAGGAGAATTGGAAGGAGGCATAAATAGTCCCAGACTAATTAACAGATTTAAATTGGTACTGGAAGAAGGCAGTTAGTCAGGTAACAACGGTACCAAAGAGACCTAGAGAGAATAGCTAACCCAAATAAGCCCAAGACTAGAGACATGTTCCGACAGTTGCATGTATATGAGTTTCTCGAAGACTTTGGCCAATACTGGTAGGATGCTGATAGGTCTGAAGTCGAAACTACCCTTTTTGAGAATCGGCAAGATTTTTGCGATCTTCCACGCCTTAGGAAAATACGCTGCCATAATGGAATAATTGACCAAATGAAGGATATGATGAGAGATCATTGGAAAGATGAGCTTAAGAAACTTAAGTGCAATATTGTCAAACCCAATAGAATTCGATTTGATTGAAAGAAATGCAATCTGTAGTTCTTCATAAGTAATAGAGCGAAAAGAGAAAGCATTTGAATCCTCTGGTTGATCAGAATCAGATCGGTCTAGAGGAGGAAAGCTATTAGGTTTGACAAAGCTATTATTGATGCAATTGAGCACAGCTACACTAAGGGAAGGAGCTTCCTCTTTATCAGCTGTAGCACCAGTGTTTCTTATTTTCCTCCACAGATCGGCCGATGAGTGAACTCCTCCGAATATTCTATCGTCATAAGCAAGTTTGGACCTACGCACCAAACCCCTAAATTTATTTCTAAGCAACCGAAAGAGATCCCAATTGGCTTCACTGCCATCTCTTAGGAACTCGCGATAAGCTAGGTCTCTCATCGACCTCACATGTAATATCTCCGGAGAAAAATCAATAGTGGAGATCCTGCGGTTCAAAATCCTTCTGAATGGTAGAGACTTGTCCATTAGTTGACGAACAACCTCATTTAAAAAGTTAAGCATAACGTCTATATCAGCACTGAAGTAAACTGGATGAAAATTGACAGCATCAAGAAAAGATTGTACTCTAACCATGTCAACCTTATCATAGTCAGGAATATATTTGTGGGAAGTAGGAAGAGCTTTCTTGATCTTAAGTGACATGATAATGAAGGCGAGATGCGAGAGGCCAGGGCTCCAGAATTGATTGTGAATGTCAACTAAGGATTCATCACTAACCATAAAGAAGTCGATACAAGAGCCCAAGGAATCATTGGAACTGATCGGAGCTTGAGACAGGAGAGAAGAAGACGCGTGATGAGTTGGACAATTATTGGAAACTACAGTAAAACCAAGTCTGTCAGCAAAAGGGGATTCCAGACAACCTGCGGGTTAGGTAACAGGAGATTTACATTAAAGTCTCCCATCACTACAACAAAGGGATATCTACTAGCAATTTCCTCACTAATTTTCTCAACTGCCTCAATACCACCATGGGGCTAGTAAACAACGACGGCAAGCACAGACAACTCTCCTATGGCGACCTGTACAAACAGCAATTCGGCATGGGACTCGGAGAACATATGCGCAACTTTAGACTTCAGCTTACAATTTACATAAAGGCAACTCCTCCACCCCTCCTTACTGGCCTATCTAGACGATGGACACGATAACCATCAATAGCTATGGCAGTATTGGTGGTGTACTGCTTGAACCAGGTCTCGGAAATACCTACCAGATCAAGATGATTACCCTTAAGGAGGTGTCTGACTTCATCAAGTTTGGATGATTGCAATTTAGGGTTTAGACTCTGTGCATTAATGTGACCAACGTTAAACAGATCCTTGCGACCACTTAGGAGATTTGAAATGTGACTAACAGCACCAGTGCCAGTAGCATGACGAACTTTACTACCTGCCATAATAAAGGAGAGATAAGGAAAAAGGAAGGCTGGAACCACTAGGGAAAGGACAGGAAATAAGGAAAGAGGAAAAAACAGACACAACTTAAAAATAAGAACAAAAAGTAAAAAAAAGTATAAGGCTCAAGAGAGAATACAGTGAGAGAGATGAGCTGAAGTGTAAGAATGTGAGAGATTGTTTGAAAATGAAAAAGGCATAGATGGTCAAGCTAAAGGAAAATGGGAGTTCAGAGCAGATAGATCATAAAAGTTGGAAGATATGTCATCCTTAGTGATGACAACAGACGCCACGCCTACACGAAAACTGGAAATAATAGATTTCTTTTAAGAAGTCGCGTTTGCTTTACTAGGGCTGCCAGCACAGGCGTCAGATTATCATTCAAATATATAATGAAGTGATTATCATTTAGGTCATCAACGATATCTGAAGCAAGAATTTTCTTCCTCTTAAAATACTTGTACATGATACTATCTCGGGTATGGGTGTGGGAAATGGTTACTACTGCAGAGGACTTAGTTGGGATTAAGCCATCGGTATGAGGCAATATGTATTTCATCAAATTCGGGCAGGCACAAGCGCAGAACTTTAATAAGAATGCTGCGAAGATCAAGGCAAGTGGCTGGAAAACCAGACACAACTATATCGTTCCGTCTCTGGTACCTCAAGAGACGTTGGTTGTCAATTTCAAGATAGGACAGCTGAGTTTTGAGAACTGTGATGGAAGCTACTGCAGAGTCATAAGACTCAACCTTTTTCATAACACTAGACAGATCCGTCTTGAGTGAGATGATCTCAGTAGCAGACTCAGCAACCGAGACTTTAATATTAGACCAATCTAGGGAGGCAGTTTGAAGTAGAGCAGACATGAACTGGAGATCCAACACAAGACTGGCTTGAGTAGTTTTTAGCGTGCCAATCTCTTGTGCAAAGGTATGGTGAGCTGATTCTGTGGATGATCGAAAAGCATTAATGCTAGCGATTAGGACTTTCATCAGCGCAACTGGGTCATTACCAATTTTGCTGCAATTAGTGCCTAGCCATTCTTTGGACTTAACCTGCTGAAAAGCCCTAAGTTCAGATGATGAGAGATTGGAGCATTTGAAGTGAACCCAGCCAGAGCAAATGTCGCAGCAAATACCATCCTGCACCGTTTTAGAACACAAAAGACAGGCCGAGTCATTAAACTTGGGTGTCATTGTAAGGAGACCAACAGAACAGGTACACCTCAACGTCAGTCAGCAAGCCAGCTACCACACAGTGCTCCTGAAAAAAAAGAAAAGAAATAGATGAGACAACAAAAAATAATACAGCTGTAAGTAATTAGCTAATTGAAAAATAAGAAGAAAAAAAAAGAACAAACTAAATTTAACAGTATATAAAAAAAAAGAAAAAAAATAGCAAAAACTAGATTAAGAACAATAAAAATAAAAAATAAAGAAGAAACAAATTATCCTGAACTATCCTGGGACTCGAGATGTCTTCACGAAATTAGAGTCGTCGATGATCCTGAAGATAACAGCCAAGACGTGAGCCTCCCCTATTTGCACGTATAATCCAATTAATTAAGTACAGAGTAGTTCCCTCCAAACAATGGCAGTATAGTAGTTCAATGATCTCGTGAATGCAGAGCTTATTCAGACATAAATTTAACCAAATGACAATTGATGAAGTAAAGCACCATTGAAATAACGATTATTATAAAGTAGGCAATTAGCTCAAATAGTAGAGATTGATAGCTAATATTGGTTTAAATTATGACGAAGTTAAATTTGGCACTTAATAACACAAATAATAGTTCGTTTGGTAGCACCTTATATCAGGTGAAGTCTTATGGATACTCTTATGAATAAACGATCCTCATAAGCACTAAGTTTGAAGAAGACACAACACTACACATTAATACTCAGACAACAAAATAGTTACTAGTTGTTCTCCACAGCAAGTGTTAATAGTTAATTATGATACATAGATCTAAAATCACTGTATTTAAGTTTATATTACTGATGTCCGTAGTAATACGACTTCTGATATGAAATTAAGTTTTAGGGCACAAGATAAAGCGGCCATTATGATTTCCAAAAGTTGTTTAATGTTTTAATATTCAGTATTATCACTTATTGTTTTAAGGGCTTATATTGATATTATTATTATGATAATAGTTATTTTACTATAAGCACTATGTTTTGTGAAGACACAACTATACACAATGACGTTCGAGCAACAAGATTGCCATTCACTTACATTAACACAACAATTATTGAAATTCAAATTAAAAAGAGGTCTGATATAATCATATTAACTTCAACACTATCAATAACACTATAGTATAGCCTCTGATATGAAATTAAATTTATGACGCTAAACTAAGAAGCCATTTTGATTCTTAAAAAATTATTAAATGTTAAATATTAAATATTGATAGAGTTATTTCGATTAATTCTCAAGACGCTACTATTCCATTAAGTATGGTAAGTTAATGATATCCATTAATTTACGTACACATTCTCAATGTGGTAGAATCATTACAATTAGTTGTTATTCAACTAATCTGAAAACCAATCTAATATGATCTAGGCGATCGGGGGGTTATTTCGTATGGGAGAAATTGTGAATAGTTAAACTCAAATAACTGGATGAATAATAGGAATTTTTCAATTCTGAAACCAGTTTTGGAATCTTCTAATTAAACCTTACATGTTTTAATCAGAAAAAATTTTACGTGTTTCGTGGCGGTATCGAACCTCATTCATCAGTAACACAAATTCGATACCTTGTGTTATACACGTTTTATCAACTTTTCAATTAAATATTGATATTGGATTGATTTTTTGTTATAATTCAGATGTCCACTATCACTATATTTTTTGTTTATATTAAGAGCACTAAAATACAGCCTCTGATGAGAACTTAAATTTTATGAACGCTAAACAAAGCAGCCATTTTGATTCACTAGGAATTATTAAATGATTAATATTAAATATTGTTATTATTGTTTAGATCACCTGCATTGATATTTTTCACCTGCATTGATATCAGAGGTCTACCTTCACTATATTTACAGTAATACTGCCAATATACATCGCTATCCAACCACTAAAATGGAATTCAGATTTTATGCCTCAAACAAAGCAGCCATTGTTATTCACAGTAATTATAAAATGTTAAATATTTCACATTCCGAAAATATAAAAGAAATACAGCTCACTCCAACACTACAGCTAATCTTTAGCAAGACATTAATTTGTTTAATAAACTTATAATTCTTTAGTAGGGTTAATAGGTTACACATTTCTTTCTTTCTGTTCTAGCTCTATTGACTAAATATTTATTTCTGTATCTCGTATTATAAGCGTGTATATTTGAACCTGTGTACAGTGTTATATTATTTTTTAGTTTTTTATTTATTACTTTGAAGAAGAACTTTGCCTGTTCAGTAAAAACCATTTGTTTGATATTAAATTTATTAGTTAGTTTATAAAGTTCAGCCGTTCTAGTTCTCCATTGAAGTTCATATAGATTCTTCAATGCTCTTTGCAGTATTTTTTCGACTTTTCTTTGTACATATTTAGTGCAATGTTACCAGGAAGTTATATTGTACGTTATTTTTGAAAGGATGTAAGAGTGATAGATGATGTTTGAGAATTTTTTACTCTTATACCGTCTTCGTTTTAATGCGCCTAATAAGGAGTTTATCTTTTTACCATCTGATCTATATGTGGTGTCCAGTTCAAGTTTTCGTCGATTATCATACCCAAGTATTTATATAGCTTCACCCTTTCCAAACTTATGTTGTCTATATGTATATTTAAGTCAATCGAAAGCATTCCTCGTTGCATGAATATCATATATTTCGTTTTAGTTTTATTAATGGTTAATTTATTTTTAGTACGTCTATTCTGGCATTTTCCTAGGAATTGGGAATTGAGAAAAAAGTGCAATAAATGAAATAAAGAAATATTTTTTAATACTAATTTTTTATTTCCCGCAGCACGGGAATACCAGTTATGAAAAAATTGCTGTAATTTATTTCTCAATTCCTATTTCATGATGTACTGGAATAGAGCTACAGATAGCCAGTCATTGTATTTTGTTAGGTATGTATTAATAGTCTGTTCAAAGTGTATCGCTTGCTTGCTTTTAAAAATTAGGAGAGTATCGTCAGCAAATATAACGTATATTCCCTTAAGTTTAGCTCTGTTAATGCTGTTTATATAAAGTAAATATAAAGTTGGACCAACGACTGATCCTTGGGGTACACTAAATCTATTATGTCAGGTTCACTGGAGCTAGTTCCTAGCTTTGTACGACATATTCGGTTGGACAGTGTAATGGATAGCCTGGACTAACGTCTGAACACAGTGTATTATGGTCTCTGATTCATTGGTTGTTATTTTGATTAACATAAGTAGCCTGTAATAGTTTTTCATCCATCCATCATTAACAGACACATTTTTCTTATAGTCTCAGTAACTCATAGTTATTTTTCATTTAATTACATAAACATTAATATTTAATTTTACAATCCCCTAAAATTGACTCACACTACGTTTCCATTCGTTTAATTTCACCATACTATTTGAATTTGGATTCTCCATATACTAACCGCGATTAAACAACAAAGTTTTCAAACCTCAAAACAGCTGTGCGTGTTTGTCCAATCGTCAACATACAAAGAATTATTATCTTGCTTTGTTAAACATTCGATTTTTCTTTGTATGAATATTTTACTTCAAACAATCTTTCCGTTATGGAACTGAACTTCACTGTACTGCTATTGTAGATTGTAGTTTTGTAATACCTAAACACCATAACGTCGATTGAACTTGCATTTAATTCATTTTAAATTCAATGTTAAATGTTATTAATGTATCGGAAATGATTTGTGTCGCAAAATTATTTTTGTGCAATATTACCAAATCATAAACAGTTTTGTGTAACTATAAAAGTTCCTAACAATTATATGCTTGATGTAAATTAATTGTCTTACATCTAAAACCCTGTATTCGAGTTTTTTCGATATTGAAATTTTTGGCTATATAATGAGCCACTGCAACTTTTTCATTCTCTGATTCTATTACATTCTTCGTTTTGTTTGACGTCTCTTCGTTTTTCATTTTTTTCTGAGGAGAAAAACACATGTTATCGGGGATTGTGAAATCATTAAAGCTAAAAAGCCATTAAATTATTTGTTTTGTTTAATTTATTTATTTGTGCTTATATTAATTTTATTCTTGTGATGCCCAAGGAAAGTGTGAAATCCATAGTAAGTTATTTGATCTAGTAATTGATAAGATTAAAAAGCATTTTAAGTAGAGTTTACAGAAAGATATTCTGGTCTGTGATATGTGTTAATGAGTTCAATTTGAATTTCAATTACGATAAATCTAAAATTAATGTAAATAACCAAAAAATTCAGTAGTTCAATTACGATAAATCTACAATTAATTTAAATAATAAAAAATTCAGTATTTCAATTAAAATAAATCTAAAATTACTTTAAATAATAAAAAATTCAGTAGTTCAATTAAAATTAAATCTAAAATTAAGTTGTATAACAACAAATTGTATATTTAAAATCGTATAGTATATTTATTCTAGTTCAATAATAGCTAATTTAAACTAAACAGAAAGAATCGATTTGTGTTATGTGTTTTTTTGTCGTGTAATGTATAACAGTCAGTGAAAATCCTCCACACCTTAGCTCAGATATATAGGACGTAATCTGCTTAACCTAACACTAACAATGTTAATACATAATGATAATTGTTTATAGTTAGAAGAATTTTATTTGTGTCCACGTAATTAATTTTTTTTATAATCCTAACTGAGCGGATTACTCTATAGTGTCGATTAAAATATAGCCAAATTACGAGAAAAATAAAAGAGTGAAAAAAAATCTTAAATGTTTTGTCATGTTGTCTAAAATTGTGATGGATCACCCCGTTATAAGTAACTCGGGTCTTCAAGTGATATTATATTGTTATAAGTTGTTAGACTAAAATTTAAAACCGTTATAGATATTTCCTATTGGGAATAAAATCTAAATAAAAGAATTATTGGGATATCGATGTAATTTATTGTTCCTGAATGCCGATTCGTTCTGGGATCCTTCGTTGTGTGAATAAAATTTATAATAGAAAGAAGTTTGATGCATGGTTGATTTAATGTGTATTGAGGTAGACCAGTGTTCGAGAGGTTCCGGAATTAACTATCTGTGAATAAAAGAAGACCGTGCATGATTTTGTTTTATCAAGACTCGCTGGGTTATCACAGCGCAATATACAACTTAGTTTCTGCAACGTTTAATTATCAAAGTTTATACACCGTATTTTCATCCAACTTGTATCATCATTGTCAAAGTTTTGCAACAAAGTTTTATACAATACTCATATTATCGTATCAAAGTTTATACAACGTATTTTCATCCAACTTCTATCATCATCGTCAGTTCATACATCAAAGTTGTATCCAATATTTGTATTATCATATCAAGTTTTACAACGTAGATTGGTACAATAGTTCTGGCATCCATTTCGACTTTGACAACGAATTTTTTTTATATTATTTGCATCATCACTGGCACCATTTGCCACGAATTTTTATTATCGTATGGTCGACGTATTGATAATTTCAAACTATTCAACATTTAATTCTGCAAATTGTTTACATCGTAATTGTCAACGTACTCACTTAAGCCGTGCATTCACATAAAACAGAAACAGAAACAGAAACTGAAAATTTTCAGTTTCTGTTTCTGTTTCTAATTTGGTTGACGGTGGTGAATAATAAAACAGAAACAGAAACCGAATTTTAAGATGGCAGCTGTCATATTATATTATATATGCCAAAATTAAAATATATATATTTAACCCAATCCATATATATTTAACCCAATTAAAATTAAAAAAATTATATTAATATCAGTGTTGCAAAACGAAAAAAAAATTCGTAACGTTATGCGTTTCGTTTTTATAACAGTATATTTATTTTTTCGGTACGTCATTTCGTTATGAAACAGAAAAATATTATATTTTATTATGTTATAACGTTATAATTACGTTATTTTAAAATTAAATGTAATGTTTAACAGATTAGTTTTAAACATTACAATTTAATTTTAAAATAACGTAACTATAAAATTTGACTCATTTCAAATTCTTTAATTTTAATAACGACACCTTTTATTATTCACTATTGTTATATATAAAAAACAATTAGTGTAATAAATATGTATTAGTGTACTTTTTGTTTTGTGACTTGTATACCGCCGCTGTAAAAATTGACAGTTCAGTTGTACTTCAACCTTCATACTAGTTACTCTAACTAAAGAAGATAGATAATATAAAATTATTTGTAAAATAACTAATTGTTTTATTTTAAATTAATAATAAATTCAATAATTAATACATGGTGTCAGAAGTGAAAACAATTAAAATAATATTGAATTGAATAAAAATTACGTAAATTTATTCGAAATTCGTAATACACCAAAAACTCGGTGAAAATAAATTTGTGATTTTTTTTGCATTGTGTCACATAAGCAAAAATCACATTGAACAACGAAATTTTAGCATCGTTCAAAATCGAACAAAATCTTGGAAATTCAGCATCATCCATTGAAGTTAATTGATCATCGGAATAAAGAATCATCGGAGTTAGTAAAATAAATTATTATTTATTGGATTTTTGGAATATTTCATCGGAAAAATGGCAAATAACGACAGATTGCCGCCAGCATTGGATTGTAGCAATTTAGCACGGGAATGGAATGCATGGAAACGCAATTTCACGGTGTACATGATTGCGAATGACAAAATGAATCAAACGGAAAATCAAAAAATCGCAATGTTTCTATGGTTAATTGGTCGAGACGGAACAGAAATATACACAACATTGTTTCCAAATGATACTGCATTCATGGAACCGGCAATTGAAGAAGAACAGCAACAACAACAACAAGTTGATGCAAACGGTGAACCAGTGGTTGATGAACATGGTCAACCAGTAATGGTTGCAGTTGCAGCACCAACAAATCAACATCAACGTACATTACAAAATGTACTCACAGCATTTGATGAATATTGTTTACCACAAAAAAACATCGCAATGGAAACGTTCAAATTTAAAAACATCGTGCAAAAGGAAAATCAGGCATTTGCTGAATTTGAAACAGAATTACGTAAGCAATTGGTTTTTTGTGATTTCAAATGTGAATGTGGGTGTAATGTTGCATATGAACAACGTATGCTACGGGATCAAATCATCATCGGCATTAAAGACAAAAAATTGCAATTGAAATTATTGGATGGCAGAAATGTGCCATTAACAAACGTCATTGAAACATGCAAAACGTTCGAAGCAGCAAATTTGAACAAAAGTATTCTGGATAGAAGGTCGGAAACAATAGTTAACACAGTAACTGGTGATGTTATGGCAATACAAACACAACGAAAATATTCTTGTTTCAATTGTGGCGAGGAATTTACACCAGATCACCGCAATGTATGTAGAGCAAAGGAAGTGAAATGCCGTGGATGTGGAAAAACTGGACATTTCATTAGATATTGCCGTTCGAGACATGGAAAGAGGCAACAATCAACATCACAGGATAAATTCAAAAAAGGTAACAAATCACATGAAGCGTTAATTGATAGTAAATTACATGAAAATAAATATTTTTGTAGAATGAATTCAAATATGAGCACCGGATTAGAAAATAAGTTAAGCATCGGATTAGTGAACAACAAATGGAGCAAGCATTATCAAATAAATGGGAAAATTATTGAGTTCAAAATAGACACCGGAGCAGATGTGAATTGCATTCCAATCAATTTAATAAAGCAAATGAAAATTGAATTTGAAAATAAATGTAATAATTTTCCTGTTTATGATTACAATAAGAATAAAATAAAAACTTTTGGAACAGTAGAACTAAAATGTTGTGACTTGCATGGAAATTTTGAAAAATCGGCTCAGTTTTTAATCGTTGATAATAATCTTGAACCAATCATTGGTCTTGACACTTGTTTGAACTTTGAACTGATTAAGCGATTGGATATTAATAATGTGAGTTTGTTACCTACATCGGATACTGAATTTTTAAATCGATTTCAAGACATTTTCGACGGATTGGGTAAATTCCCGGGAACTTGTTCAATACAATTAAAGGAAAATGCTATACCCGCATTACATTACAAGAAACGAATTCCATTTGCGTTAATTGACAAATTAAAAATTAAATTAGAGAAAATGGTGGAAGAGAAAATTATATCACCAGTTGATTATCCAACGGATTGGGTGAACAATTTGCAAATTGTTGAGAAACCCAATGGTGATTTAAGAATTTGTCTGGACCCAAAACCATTGAATAAATATATTAAACGCGAACATTATTTAATTCCAACAATTGATGATGTAATAAGTAAATTAACAAATAAACGCGTCTTTACTGTAATGGATCTTAGTAATGGTTTTTGGCAAATGGAACTAAATGAAAATAGCTCTAATTTAACGGCATTTATGACTCCATTTGGAAGATACAAATTTAATCGTGTACCATTCGGAATTAATAGTGCACCGGAAATGTTTCAAAAGAAAATGGTACAGATATTTGGTAGCATTCCAGGTGTCATAATTTATTTTGATGATATTGTCATAGCAGCGGAAAATGAAATTGAACATGATCATATTTTGTCGTTGGTTATTGATCAAGCGCGGAAAAGTAATATTAAATTTAATGCAAATAAAGTTCAATATAAGCGTAATGAAATCAAATTTATGGGTCATACATTTGCAAATGGAAAGATGCAATCGGATGATAAGCACATTAAAGCCATCTTGGATATGAAAAAACCGGAAAATAAAAAAGATGTTATGCGTTTCCTGGGCCTGTTAAAATATATTGCTAAATTCATACCGAATTTATCGAAAATAACCGCGGAATTGAGAAATTTGACAAAAAATGACACGGAATGGAATTGGAATGATAAACATGAATTAGAATTAAAAAATATTTTGAAAATTGTTACGTCATCACCGGTTTTGACTATTTTTGATCCAAATAGTTCAATTATTGTTCAAACTGATGCATCAAGGGATGGATTAGGATGTGTTTTGATGCAAAACGGTCATCCAATTATCTATGCATCAAGAACACTAAGTAAAACTGAACAAAAATGGGCTCAGATAGAAAAAGAGCTACTGGCAATAGTATTTGCATGTCAGAGATTTCATTTTTATTTGTATGGACGAGAGTTTGTGGTTCAAAGCGACCATAAACCACTTGAAACGTTGGTTAAACGTGATATCGATGATGTAACTATGAGATTGCAAAGAATGTTTTTATATTTGTTGAAATACTCACAAATAAAAATAGTATACACTCCTGGCAAAGAAATGTTGATCGCTGATTGCTTATCACGTGCACAATTACCAGAGATTGATGAAATTACAGAATTATCTGGAGTAATTCATACAGTTACGAAGGAAGTCTGTTTTTCAGAACAAAATTATAACACATATCGGAATGCAATTAAGAATAATGGAAAATATCAAAAAATTTTTGACTATGTTTTGAATGGATGGCCAAAATTCAATAAACTTGATGATATCGGAAAAATTTTTCATAAGATCAAATCAGAATTACACGTGGAAAATGATTTATTGTTCAAAAATATGAAACTGGTAATTCCAAGTGAATTACAAAATAAAACGTGTAAAAATTTGCATGAGTCACATCTCGGGATCGAAAAAACACTTGCTAGAGCAAGAATGCATTATTTTTGGCCAAATATGACAAAGCAAATCACGGAAATGATTCAATCATGTGAGATTTGCGAGAAATTTAAAAGAAATAATCAAAAAGAAACGTTAATTCAGGAAGAAACGCCAAAATATCCATTTCACAAAATATCTATGGATATTTATGAATATGCTGGAAGAGATCACTTAGCAATAATTGATTCATATTCGGGATTTTTAATATCAGAACAGTTAAAAAACAAAACAACTTCGGAAATCATAAAAATAATCACAAGTATTTTCAATAAATTCGGATATCCAACAATTATCAAATGCGATAACAGTCCATTTGGATCTAGAGAATTTGCAAACTTTGCAAATGAATCGAACATCCAATTAAAATTTTCCAGTCCACACTATGCACAAAGCAATGGATTGGCTGAAAAAGGCGTGGCAATCGCGAAAAATTTACTCAAACGATGTTATGAATGTCATGAGGTGGAGAAATTTCAATATAGAATCTTGGAATATAATGCTACACCGGTAGCAAATATGAAATTGACCCCATCGGAATTGTTTTTTGGTCGCGTAATCAAGACAAAATTACCGGTTATTCAAAAGTCACTGTATAGAAAAAATATGGCTGAGCAGGTTGTTCAAGAAAAAATTGAAAAGAAAAAGGAAAATCAGAAATATTATTATGACAAAACAGCAAGAAATTTGACTAAATTAAGCATCGGAGATAAAGTAATTTTTAAGAAAAATGGAAAAGATTGGAATTATGGAACTATCACTGGAATTGTTAATGATAGATCATATATTATTAAAGATAATTTTGAGAATTTCTTTAGACGTAATCGAAGATTCATTGCGAAAACAAAAAATAATGTTTTAAATCCAAGCGAAATTTTGTATGAAGATCATATTCATAAATTTGTAACATCGGATAATAATCAACTCAAAGAAATGGAAATTGTAACACCGGATCAGCAAAATCATAACGGTAACATTGTTAATAATAATGAATTTATTGTACACAATAAGGATAACTTTGATATCTCGGATAATGCTTATGTATATGATGGAAATGAAAGTGATCGACCAATGGAATCAAATACATCAAGTAGATCAAGTTCATATTTTGATGCAATTGATCGTGATAATTCTTCGGATTCTGATAATGAAATCTTGGAAAATGTTAATGATAATCAATATCGCACAAGGAGTGGACGTGCTGTTAATAAACCAATGCGGTTTACCAGTGATGTATTAGGCGAGTGGACTACTCTATAGTTTTAAGATTAATTTTAAGTTCCGAATTGCTCACAGTAAAATTAATCCTTTCAAAAAGGAAAACGTGTAATAAATATGTATTAGTGTACTTTTTGTTTTGTGACTTGTATACCGCCGCTGTAAAAATTGACAGTTCAGTTGTACTTCAACCTTCATACTAGTTACTCTAACTAAAGAAGATAGATAATATAAAATTATTTGTAAAATAACTAATTGTTTTATTTTAAATTAATAATAAATTCAATAATTAATACAATTAGAAAACAATAATTTTAAAATTTTTAAGTATATATATTTTTTATAATTCACACTACTATAGTTTTGATCTCGTGGAGATCATCGACGGGCGTAGATATGTAACTGAAGTAATTAAAATTAAAGAATTATACAATGGATTATTCACGTCACTCCGACGAATATTTTGAAATCATTTCATATTAAAAATAATTAATTTTTACAAAAACTAAGCAATCTTATCAGGAGTTTTCACAAATCTGATAGTTTGTTTATAACTATTAGAGTTGCTTTTAATAGATCTTCAGATTGATTTCTCGGCCAGCAGAAAAATATTCTTTCTTAAAATTATTCAAAACATCTGTGATGCAAAACGGCTACTACAGACTTGAAATTATTTAAAATAAACTTAAAATTGTACAACATTTTATGCCCGATTTATAGTCGGTAACTTTAACTTAACGTTAACTTAACGTAAAGAACAATTGTATGAAAATGCACTAGAGCATTTATAGTCGTTAACGCAAACTTAACGTTAACTTAACGTAAAGTTCATTTCATTCTATCTTAAAGATTTTGTTAAGGATTTGTTGACGTTTGGTATAAAAACTGAAGAAAAGTAATATTTAATTGCAAGTGTCCATAAAAATAAAATTTTATTTTTTAAAAAATGCAAAGGATATAAAGAGCGACTTTAAAGCCAAATATTAGCAGAAAATTAATATGAAAATAAATTTTTTTATTTTTAAATTTTGTATCAAATGTATGTTTCGAATTTTATCATTTTAAATTTTGATTTTAAAATCAGTTTATTACTTTTAAAGAATTGATTGATTTGTAACATTGATTACAAAACCATAATTAATATCAGATCAAACGTCAATGAATACGTAATTTCTTACCGACTATAAATCAAAATTTTTAGATGTCTTAAGTTAGTGTGAAGTTAAAGTTAACGTTTAGTTAACGTTACCGACTATAAATCGGGCATTAGAACTACCAAAATCTGTAGTTTAAGCGTCCGCAAAAATTGATAAAGAGCAGATAAGTTGGATTTTATTCAACCGGTTTTTGTGTTTTGATTTTCATATACATAATTATAAAAAAAGTCACCCGAAAAACGAAATAAAATTTTGAGTTATCGTTACGTTTTACGTTATTGTAACGTAGTTTAATTTTTAAAACGTTATGAACGTAATTATTAATAATAACGCTATTTCATTTCGTTATTCCGTTTTTGCGTTACGTTACGAGTAACGTTTTGCAACACTGATTAATATAAAAAAAATATTGTAATTCAATAAACTGTGTATTTTATTTTTCATTCATTTAAATAAAAAAATAACACAATTTTGTAATGTATAGTGAAGAAGAAATTTATTTTTTTCGTTATCGCACATAATAATATCCATCAAAAAAAATCGAGCTAAATTCAACGTAAATTATTTTTAAATAAATATCTATTTTTAACTAAATATTTATTTCTTAAAATAATGTACAATCCCGTTACATAAATTTAAAATAATATGGTCACGTGACAGTTTCTGGACCAGAAACAATTAAATTTTAATTGTTTCTGGTCAAGACAAAACAGATGAATTTTCAGTTTCTGTTTCTAAATTAGGTTTCTGTTTCTGTTGCTGTCAAATTTGTATGAAATTCGGTTTCTGTTTCTGTTTCTGTTTTATGTGAATGCACGGCTTTACATGTGCAGGTTCATTCAACGGTTATTTGTACTAATCATTATATTGAATTTCCAACGTGCTCAACTATAATTAGAAATTTATACAACGATTGTTTTTATCAATTATATCAAATATTGCTGCGTATTTTTCAACGTAATTAACTATACTTAAACAATTATCCAACGATTAGTTTTACTAATGAGTATATTGAATTTTCGTCGTATTCAACTACCTCTATAAATTCATTCAGCGATTATTTATGCTAATTATCACATTGAATTATTCGGCGTATTCAACTGTATCTATAAGTTTATTCAACGATTATTCATATCAATTGTTACCTTGAGATTTTCAACATTTTCAACTATCTTCGCACCTGATCCAGCGTTATTATATGCAAATTTTCGGATAGTATTTTCTGCTTATTACAACATATTTACAAATTTATTCAACGGTTACTTATACTCCTTATTGCCTGGACTTGTCAACGTGCTCAACGATATTTACAAATTGAATCACCGATTATTTATACTAATTATTATATTAAATGGTCGACGTATTCAACTGTGTCTACGAAGTTGTTCAGCGATTGTTTATACTAATTGTTGCATTGAGTTTTCGACATATTCCATTGTGCCTACACATTAATGCAACGAATATTTATACAATTTGCTACCTGATCGTTTCAACATATTCAACTATAATTGTCAATTTGGTCCACGTTTTGTTTATACAAGTTATTACCTGAGCTTTTCAACATATTCAACTATAATCACAAATTATTCAGCCTTATCGTTATAACGTGTTACATTTTATTTGTAACACCTTCAACTATATTGGAAATTCATTTATCGTGTATTTACACAAATTATTACCTGGTATTCTCATCGTATTCAATCGAACCTGCAAACTATCCAACATTTATTGATACCAATTGGCATATTTTGTTTCAACGTATTCTACTACAATTATAAATTTATTTCAACTATAATCATCAAATTTATTCAGCGATTGTTTGTATCAAGTGTCGTTTGGTATTTATTCAACATATTCAACTATATTCTTAAATTTTATTGAGATCAAATTATTGGCTTGGTGATTATTCAACTTGTTCAACTACAAACCTAAATTTTATTCAACGATTATTTATATCAATTGTCTTTTGGTATTTAACGTATTCAACTACATTCGTAAATTTTATTCAACGATTATTGATATCAAATATTGCTGCGCATTTTATCGTCAACATATTCAACCATAGTTATAAATTTATTGATACAACGTACTCAGCTATAATTGCCAATTGAATCCACGTTTGTTTGTACAACTTACTGCCAGTACTTTTCAATGCATTCACCTATATTGCGGTGCTGATGGAGGGCTGAAAACGAGCTGGACTTAGAGGTCAGGAGGATATAACCATGGGTGAGTGTAATTGATTTATTTTCCTTTTATCCGTATGATATAGGGGTGTGAATGAGTGTGTGTGTGTGGGCGTATGTGAGTGAACGAGGGGGTTGAACGTGCCGACCGTGGTTCTTTCGTAGAAGGGGGTCGCCAGAGTCTCATCTTTTCACTTGTAATTTTTTCTTTCATTTCCGTTTATTTGATGAAAATTGCGTACATTTCCGTATTTGTGCTGAAGCAGCAGGTTTATAATATCTCCTACTCACGATGATTGAGACTAAGTCGAATGGCATTACAACAAATCTAGGTACGCATCCTGCTAAGCCACTCCCATTATCATCTTGAGAGGCACTTCATTACAACAGATAGCTTTCTAGTAGTTTATTAGCAATACCTCTGATACCAAATTCTCTAAGGGTTTCTAAAAGGATGTTATGGTCTACAGTATCGAAGGCTTTCTGTAGATCAACAAAGACAGTACCAACATAGTATACTTCATCAAGAAAGTAATAAATAACTCCTATGCTTTCAGTTACTGCTGACTCGGTGTTGCTTTGTTGTTGGAATCTAAATTGATTTGCATCGAAGCCTCCATTATTTTCAATAAATTTTTTTATTCGCTTTTTCATATACTTTTTCAATAGTACTTAATAGGGATAAAGGCCTATAGTTTGATGGATCATCACTTGGACCGTCTTTTCTGAATTGGGATTATAATGGATTCTTTCATAAAGTCCGAGAATAGACCTGTTGAGAAGCAGCCATTTATAAATTTTGACAACCAGGGGGATATTTGGTTAGCAATACATTTAAGGTGTTCAGCCATTATTCCATCGCTACTTGGTGCTGAATTGGATCTAAGTTTTTTTATTATCATTCTAATCTCTGTGTCAGTTACTGGGTGGGGGGGTTATTTACAGTATTTCTAGTTGTATGCGGGATTTTGTTGGCTAATTTTTTTCCTATTGTTGCAAAATGTTTGTTGAGGTTTTTTGCAATATTCAGTTCGTCAGTGATTATGTCATTGTCAACAGTTAATGTATTAATTTTAATTTTAATTTTTTTATTTTTTTTCTTACTCGTGTCTTTATTATGTATCAACTCATTGATAATTTTGAAAATTTTACGACCGTAATGACCTGCTGCAATGGCTTTTTTATTAAAATAATTCTCTTTTGCTATAGTATTAGATGTTCAATATAAGTTTGTTTGTCCTCAAATTGTTTTTTTATCATATTATAATTTATTATTTAAGAGTGTGGGATCATGTTTTTCTAATTTTTCACTTTTATACAGTTTATTTCGAATATTTATTTTCTCTAGTATTTCAATTATAATCCATTTATTGGATTACCTAGCTCTAATATTTTTATAGGTGGTGCATTCAGTAATAGTGAGGGAAATTTTTTATGCACATGCGTGGATGTCAGTACAAATTTCATTATTAAGATAATCAGTCATTTTTGTAATAAATAACGTTTTATTAAATATCGGAATTTTGTGATTTGTGAGTGGTTTTGTTATAGTATCACAACTGTTATAATACAGCTGTAGTATTTTATGGTCAAATTTTGGGTTTTGATGTAGGATTAATTCATAATTAAATTTTGATGGTTGTATATTACACCATGCATGATCTATGATAGTTTTTGTCACATGTATTTGATTGTTGCGTGTTACTTTGGCTATTCTTGTGCAATAATTTTTATTTATGGTGTTAAGTAATGTTATGTTATTTGAATCCAGTGTGTTTAAATAATTATTGAATTTGCTATCATTTTTTAGCAGGTCAATGTTAACGTCTCCATAATAAAGATTAAATTTTTATGTTTGTCTGTCATATGTTCTAGGTATTCTATGTAGTTATTAACGTTTTTATCTGGTGCCTTATACATAGTAAATATTTTTATGTTAGAGTTATGTTATGTCCTGCAAGTTCTATAATTATTGAGTTATGTTTGGGGCTATTTACTTTAACAGAGAACTGAAGTCCATTTTTTATTAATATTGCAGTGCCCTCCTCTACCGTTTTGTCTACAATTATGAACGGCTTCGTAGCCATTGACGTTGTAGTAATTTATCTCCTCATTATATAGCCATGTTTCGTTTAGGATTACTAAATATGGATAAAGTTTACTAGTAAAAAGTAGCTCCAATTCATCCACTTTGTCTCGTATACTACTACTACAAAATTTATTATTATTATAAGGATTATAATATCATATAAAATTTGATTACATTCAATAAGAATTAAAACTAAATAAATATAATTTGTTTAGCCAATAATTTAAAACGGCATAAAGTCGATTTATCATAATTATAATTGAATTAAATATTAATAAAACGAAAAATCAAAGCAAATATTTAAAAGTAATATAAAAATCTAAGGAAGTTAAACTATATGTAACTCTTTAAAATTTGAAATTTAATTAATTAATTAAAAAATATAAATCCGAATGGATATAATACAAAATAAAATTAGATACATAGATTAGTAGAATAATAACATAGATAGAAATCAAACTTAAAATATAAATTCAAAATCTAATTAAATATATAAAATTGAAATTAAAATCTAATAAATCCAAAATTACACAAAAATCATTTATACTCTAAATGAACTGAACGTAGATATATATATATATATATATATATATATATATATATATATATATATATATATATATATATATATATATACATATATATATACATATATATATATATATATATATATATATATATATATATATATATATATATATATATATATATATATATATATATATATATATATAAATATATATATATATATATATATATATATATATATATATATATATATATATATATATATATATATATATATATATATATATATATATATATATATATATATATATATATATATATTAAGCTTGCCAGATTATTTTTTGAGGTATTCCGTTTCGGAAAATCCGGGCGGATTTTTTATAAATCCGGGCGAAATCCGGGCGACAAGTGTCAAAATTTCCATTTGAAAAGCCGGGCGAAATCCGGGCGAAATGCAAAATTTTTAAAAATCGCATAGAAAAGAAGAAAACAAAAAGACTATGTTTTATCATAAATAACCTTTGAAAATAAAATTTTGGCTAACAAAATTTTGAGTTAAATGAAGAGAGAAATATGAGTTTCATAAAATAACAAGTAAAAACTATAAGTAAATTGCAATTTAAATATCCTACCATTGAACAATTGAATTATTGTTGGAGTTCCAGCCTTTTTTTTGCAATTTGCAATGTGTTCATTTGTAGTGACATGTCTTTCAATGTCAGCACGACCTTTGTGACGAATTGATAGATCTTTTCCACAATGATTGCAGTGGCAATGGTCTTTTTTTCCATTTTTTGCACTGGTAATTCCTGGATATGTTTTGCTGTATTCGTTTTTCCAAATGCAGCCACCACTTTTTTGACCAGGAATTTTTGTTTTTTGTTTCCTTTTGAACGAACTGAACGCAATGCAGATCAAATGCACATTAAACTGTGTTCGCTTCCGATGTTGTTTAATTTTGTCCATATCGCTGATTCAAGATGTATCAAGAAATATCAAGTTTATCATCAGAAATCCAAAAGTATTTGATTATTTGAAGATTACATCGTTTGTTCTGTGCGTAAAAACTGAGAGTCAATTTTTGTTGCAACAAGAGTCAATTTTTGTCACTTGCGTCAATTCTGTTGACAAATGGAGTACTAGATTTCACATGAAAATTTGATTACAACATTCGTTTCAATGAATACAAAAATACGACTAAATTATCGATGATTATGATTGCAAATATTGTAATTTGATGATTGTGAGTGACTAAGTTGACTACTATTTTAATTTCAAGAGGATCTAATTTTATTTACGCACTGAATTACATTAAAAATATGACTTGAAATTGTTCTAACGATAAAATGTAGTAGTTGCGTCATAAGGTGACAGTGTACTGTTCACAGAGAGCACAATATATAAATTATAAAGCGTTGAAATGATGTCAATTGTTTACATATTTTCAAATGGAACATTGAAAATAACACGATTTAATATGTGAAACATATTTGAATAAGAAAGATACAGATTATTGAAATTTTGACTATAAAACGAATTAAAAATTATATATATATTTTTTTTCAATGAACAAATTTTGGAAAAATCCGGGCGATTTTTTAGCCGAGTTTTACCAAAAAAAGCCGGGCGAGTCCGGCTTTAACAGGGCGATCTGGGAAGCTTAATATATATATATATTTATATATATATATATATATATATATATATATATATATATATATATATATATATATATATATATATATATATATATATATATATATATATATATATATATATATATATATATATATATATATATATATATATATAAATATATATATATATTAGACTGGTCGTTAAAAACTAAATTTTCCGAGACGCCCCCTAGAAAAATTCTTTGTGGTCAAAAAACCACAACGGCATTATTTTTTTTTTTTTTAAATCAAAAGAACACGTGCCGCAAAATCGTTGAAGTTGATTTTTTGAAAAATTCGTAGATTTTTTCAAATATCTCATAAAATATGCAGATGTCAAAAAAAATCACTGAATCATTTTTGTAGGAAATTTAATTTTCTACAAAAAAGGTCCAAGTCATTTTTTCCCTAAAACGTATAGTTCTCATGATATTTTGAAAATGAACTTGTAAGTTTTCGTAATTTTTAAAAAACATAAAAAATAAAGATGACGAAAAACTCTTAATTTTCTTCTTATGCTATAGAATGAAATGTATAAAAAAATAATCGCGACAAAAAAAATCAAAATTAGTACTTTTTCGTCGAAATTTTCATCATTTGGTTTTACGAATTTCGAAGAATTTCAAGTTTTATTTCAAAATATCATCAGAAATATAGGGTTTAGGAAAAAAATGACTTGGACCTTTTTTGTAGAGAATTAAATTTCCTGCAAAAATGATTAAGTGATTTTTTTTGGCATCTGCATATTTTATGAGATATTAACAATTTTATCAAAAAATAAACTTCGATGATTTTGCGGCACGTGTTCTTTTCACTTAAAAAAAAAAAAAATAAAGCCATTGTGGTTTTTTGACCACAAAGAATTTTTCTGGGGGGCGTCTCGGAAAATTTAGTTTTTAACGACCAGTCTAATATATATATATATATATATATATATATATATATATATATATATATATATATATATATATATATATATATATATATATATATATATATATATATAAACATATATATATATATATATATATATATATATATATATATATATATATATATATATATATATATATATATATATATATATATATATATATATATATATATATATATATTTATATATATATATATATATATATATATATATATATATATATATATATATATATATATATTTATATCTTATGCTATAAAGAATTGACATGGATAAAGATAAATAGCATAAAATAATTAGAATTAGTTATAGTAAAATCAAATAACATATTTAAAATTAAAATTTTTCTGTTTAACAATATATAACCAAAATGGATGATAAATTACTTCACCTAAATTTGAGCTGTAAAATTAAATTAAACTGTAACTCATTATTATTATTTTAATTTCAATTTAATGTCTATTAAGATTGATGTCCAGGGGTGGTATGCTTCACTCAGACATTGGTTGGGGTGGGGGTGGCTCCACTATGAAAGGGGAAGTTGCGTTCATATTCGACATAAGAATATAGTCTAATAAGCTCTCAACTCTCCCCTGGATGATAGGGTCCCCGACCGCATTTGGGCGTCTCAACCTCACAAAAATATTATAAACCAATCTCCTTTCATGTATATACACAGAAAACTATAACTCGTACATAATCTTACATTTATTTGGATTATAAAAAATCATAATTATATCTAAACCGACATTAAATAGAATATGTAATTGGTAATATGGGCCAAAAGGCCTTAACCAAATAATTTTTGAAAATAAAAAAAAAAAAAAAAGTCGTCCAAATAACAAACATTTTTGCCGGATTGCTAGGAACGATTTTCTCATTTTTGATTAAACGAAAACTTGCTTTATTTGGATATTATGCCAAATGTATGGTAAATTAGAATACCTATCCATTAAAATAAACAAAGCTTATTATTAAATTAATTTTAATTGATGATTTTAACAAAAATCATTTTGCACGATTTCTACCGCCGATAGAAATAAAAAAAATCGTTCCTAAATCTCCACTGATTTTTTGGAGAATTATGAACGATTTTTGTAGAATTATGATCGGTTTTTTTGATGAATTTAATTTAATGAATGTGACAGGGTCTACCATACAAGGGCTGACTTTTGTCACTTTGTTTTAAAGTTTGTTGGGAGCATACACACTTCATTCATTAATCGATTTTGATGACACTTTGAAAAAAGCTGGCGATTTGATTTTTGAATGACAAAGATCTGATTAGTTTTTAGACGATATTGGGATAAGTGGTGGAGGCCTCCCGAGCACCTGTTTGTTTAAGTCTTCAATAATAGCAGTTCCTGATAGAAGACTTTGATTAAACATGCCTAAAATATGATTGGCGACAGTTCTGTAGCCCATCTTCTGGGTTGTCACCGTTGAAAATTTTTTTTTAGTTTTTCTTTTCCTTGTTCTTTACCAAACGAAAAACTAAATGTAATGGCTTTTGAAATACACATTCAACATTCGTTGATTAAGATTTCAAAAGCATGTTCAATATTTTGTCTAACTCTGCCTAAACGCCGGATATATATTGATGTGTGAAAACACACATAAAATTAAATAACAAAAAATAATTACAAATTCAGATATATCGTTAATCTCCATAATCCTAACATCCCTTCGATTGTTGTGCTACATATTAAACTATGTAGCAAATAACTCAAAACTCCAAAATTGTTAATTATTCAATTAAATTAATCAACTTATTACTCCCTATTTTGAAATTCAATTTTACTTGCATGCGCGAAATTATTCCGAAATAATTACAAAAACTCTTTTGCGTTTAAGAAATAATTATGCATTGTTAATTTTACTTCATATTCTGAAATTCAATTTTACTTGCTTGCACGAAATTATTTCGAAATAATTATAAAAAATATTTTGCGTTTAAGAAATAATAAATTGTTTTGACAACTTAACAAAAATCAGAAATCGATTTGGAGTCAAGACTAATAGAGAGTCAAAAAACCAGTTAGAATTCATTCAGTTAGAGTTTAAGCAAGACGTTTCAGTTTTTTCAATCGGTTAATAGCTAGTAAGCGATTAATTTTAGTTAGTTAGTAAACCGTCAGTATAAGTTTTTCTTGTTGGCTCAATATAAAATTAGTGTTTTTAAATAATATAAATAAATGTTTTTAAATAACATAATAACATAAATTATTGGAATATAAATTTAATCTCCTGTGTCTGTTTTTTGTATGTATTCAGTGTTACAAAGTGTGAAGGTAATATTAAAGCTGCTCCAGGTCATAACACTGGCGCAGTTGATAGTCCTCTTGTATTTCAAGAGTGAATAATAAAAACAATAAATATAAGAAACCTGTGAGCAAAAAGAAATTTAGAAAATTTCTTGAAGTTGTTTTAAATCTTCACACACTTCGACACATAAAATAGCTCAAAATAGCTCAATAGCTCAAAAAAAAAAAAACAAACAAACAGAAGCTAAACAGCTAAACAGAACAGTGCTGTGTTAAAAAACAATTCAGTGAACACTAATAGTTATCGCAAAATTGTGTATGTAGTGCTTAAAAGCAAGTCGTTATAAAATTAAGATTCATACCAACAGTGAAATTTATTTATTGAAAATACAGTACAAACAGTAAATACATATAGTTTGTTGCTATTTAAACAAAAAAACATTTAATTCGATATCAAAAGTTATCATTTCATATAATGAAAATTGTGTATAACATTATATAATTTCAAAACACCGGGAAGGAGCCTTAAAACTGCATATAGTTTAGTTGTATGTTTTAAAAACATTGTTACTCATTACAAATTACAAGTTCCTGAATGAGTACATCCAGCGATTCAGATTCAGCATTTTACAACCTCCGAAGCAGAACAGATATTACAAGATCAGCTACACGAGGAAGAAGAAGAAAGTATAAACCAACATCATCTCAAGGTTCTACAGGTACTGTTTTAAATTTAAGTAATAATAGTGATATTGAAGATCTCATAGATTTAGCTAGTCAAACACAAATAATTTTAAATAATATAGAAATAGAAACAAAATTAAATTCCGAAATGACAAACGTAGATACTTTTAAGCAGGCTCAAACCATTCCCACCTTCAGTGGAGAACGAACACCTACGTTAGGGGAGAACTTACAAATTTTTTTGTATAATTCTAGTATCATATACAACAATCTAAGCAATGACCAAAAACCTGTTTTTATGACTTATATTTACAGTCGTTTTCGCGGGGATGCTTTTATGCTTTTGAATAATTTAAAACCGTTTAAGGAATTTTCAGCATTAAAAAAATTTTTAAGTGATCATTTTTATCCAACAAAAACCACGATTGATCTAACTAGAGACTTAATAAACTGCCGACAGCTTCGACATGAAACGGTATTAACATACTCCGAAAGAATCCAGTACGCGGGGTTGTCACACCCGTGGATCAAAAAAATAGAAAAAAATTAACAAATGATTTATTATAATACTCAACACTATCAAAATTAATGAAAAATTATTCGTAACATGGCGTAATGTAAGTAGCTATGTGTCTTAGTTTTTGCCATAATTTCTTATGCATTAAAGAATTCTATTATTGAGTTTTTGCTCTTGTTCTAGATTTCTAAATTTTTATATGTATGGCTAGTTGTACGCAATTGATTGATTTAAAATCCGCATCTACAATATAAAAAAAGTTACCTTTGTAAATATTTAGTCCGTAAAACTAGTATTTACCCGTTATGACTAATCAGCTAATGAGTTCTTTTATTGAAGTAAAACTTCTATATGACAAGTAACTCAAATCTTTTTTGAACGGAAGTAACATTTTTGAAAAGAAAAAAGAAATAAATAAAATAATCAAGAAATTCAAACAACAATTAAATAAAAACGCAAACGTTCGGCAAGTATACGATACAATTCGATTATGTGTATTGTGTGTGTCAATTGTCATTCATTAGTTAATGTTATTATATTTTTTTATTCAGTCTATAATTAAGTTTTAAATAAAATATTAAATTTGCTTTTAGATACTTAATTATTGAGTTTTGTTATTTTTTAAATTTATATTTTGAATTGTTTTAGTTTTTTAATCGACTGCAAAAACGAGGAGGTTCTGTGTTTTATTGAGGGTTTTATTATGTATGTTGACCGATTTCTCAAAAATGGCTCGTTCGATTTGGATGATTTAAATTGTATTCTATTTGATTTCGAGAGGGTCCCATAATTTTCTATGGTGCGAAAAATGCCGTTTTTCACAAAATTGGAAAAAACGCGTATTTTTAAGGTATTTTAGCCGATTTCGTCAAACATCTTAATCTGTTTGGATAGTTTGAGTTGTATTATATTGCTATAGATGTCGAGGTGGTCGTATATACTTTTCTATGACTGGAAATATGCCGTTTTCTTTTCTAAAAAAATTGGAAAATCATGAATGGTTTCCGTGATTTTAAGTTATTACTTCAAAAACGCTTTCTGAGCCGACATTTGCTTATATGACTACAATAAAAATGAAAAAATAAATAAACTTTTTAAAAAACATAAAACCGACTTCAGAAAAAATACAAAAGAGGCACAAAAAAGTAAAAAATAACTTAATTGTGACTGTTAGAGACAAAAATACAGCTAGCTTTCGATTAGTTTAATTTAATTATAACTAACAAGAGACAAAAATTACGCTTTTAAACAAAATTATTATATTATAAAAGTATATTAATTATAATCATTATAGTTATTATAGTTCTTATGGTAGTTATTATATTTTAAAAGTTATTTGTCGTACAAAACTGTTTAAAGTCGGTGCCACATTGACGCAAAATCGACTAATATGTCTCAGGCGTGTCTCCGATTTCCAACAATTTTACAACAATTTGTACAACAAATAACTTTAAAAATATATTTACTACCATAAGAACTATAATAATTATAATAAAAGATAATTTTATAATATAATAACTTTATTTAAAAGTGTAATTTTTTGTCTCTAGTAATGCATAATTAAAATAAATCATTCAAAAGCTAGCTGTATTTTTGTCTCTAAAATTCACAATTGAGTTATTTTTCACTTTTTTGTGCCTCTGAAGTCGGTTTTATTTTTTTAAAAAGTTTATTTTTAAATAAAAATATTTGTGTTGATTAAATTGGTTTTGTTAAATAAAAAAATGAGTGCACGCGGATTTGCACGCGGTTGAAGTAAATTTATATGTCTACTGTGGCAACTTGCAGGTATTACTAAGAAGGTTAAATATAGAATTTCTTGATAATAAAATTTACAACATGTGTAATAAAAAGCAATATTTACATAATGTGTTACAAAATCAATTCAATTATTATCATAATTGAAATATGAAACTAGAGGTTTATGTTAACTAAAGTGAGAAACATAAACTTTACTTTGAAAATTTGCTAAATTTCTTGAAAAACTGCATCAATTGCTGTACCAAATCTTGTTGTTGAATTAAGTGGGCATGTTTTCATCGTGAAATTTAATTTGTAATACGTTGTAAGACTTTGTAAAACATTATGTAAATATGGCTTTTTATTACACATTGTTGTAAATTATATTATTAAAATTTCAATATGACATATTTATTTTATACTAGGGGGTATAACGCGGGCTCCGCCCCTCCCCCCCCCACCCCGCCCTCCCTCCTTTCCCCCTCCCTACGCACACCAATACACTCTTGCTCTTTTCATCCGGCTTTGATACAACTACTAAGTACTATCCATCATAATCCAACCTCTTCTAATCTATTCTGTGTGTACCTTCTGCTTAACTATAATTCTACAAAAACCATCGTGAGGTTAACGATAAATTTTTATACGATCAATGACAAATGGTTGAAAATAATAATAATAAGAAAATACTGTAATAGCAGCTTTTGTTCTTCTATATTTTATTTACAGAAAATGAAGCTATGTAAAAATAATGATGGAAAAAAAATATTCTATGATTTTTAGCACTATCTGTCATATAAATAATTAATTTTCTTATTAATATCGCAACGATATAAATTTGAACGAAACGGCTAAAAGACAATTAGAGCAATAATTTTGAAAAACTACGTTATCGAAAAATTTAAATGCCGTAAATGGAATTTTTATGATAAGGGAATAATTTTTATGTTCTATAAAAAAAATAAACCAAAACAATAAAAATTAAATATAGGATTCGCGTTGAGCTCCGAACCTTTCTCACAACCCCCTACATCGACAATGACAACGAAATTTCGTACTGAGTTTCTTAAAGTTCATTTTATTAAATCGGTTTAAATTATTAATGTTTGAAAATGTATATTATAACCTAAACTGTTTTTTGCATAAAAATATCAAATGTTTTCAACCTACATTATTTTTAAAAATTGTTAAAAATCTATATTTTTCTATGCTGTTATGTTCGCTGTACTATAGAACAATTTTCTGGTTCTGGTCCTGCCATAATAGCGCTAGTATTTTACGAAATGTTGTGTCAAAAAGTGAGGAAATAGACCTTTAATCATGTACTTTCATCAATTTGTTTCCTCTTTTCTTTTTAATAAACTTATTATAAAAACCATCTACCAACTTTACTATTTAATGTAAAAATTATTCCTTTAAAAAAAGGTTATTATTCCTTTAAAAAAAATTCCATCTATTTTTCATAATAAATATTACATCTTGTGACTAATTCAAAATAAAAAAGGTTTTATTAATAAAACATCAACAAAAATTATAAATATATGTATTATGTAACTGAATTAAAATAAAATCCCTGAATGCATTCTAATTTTTATTAAAACTTCCAATAACTAAACAAAATGACGTCACACGATCTTTTATGATAAAGCTATTATATTGCAAGAGAAATACATACTCAAATAGTAGTTTTTGTTTTTCCTTAATTTAGTTCACAGGAATGAAATTATGGCAAATAATTATCGGAAACCACTATTATATGATTTTTAGCACTGCCTGTAAAAAAACTAATTAATTTTCTTGTTAATATCGAAATTATAATAATTTGAACGAAACGGAAAATGACTGTGCAATAAAATGCTACAAAAACTGCATTATCGATCAAATTGCACTATCGTAAAACGAAATGTATGTATGAATAAAATAAAAGTGTGTGAAAAAACAATAATTTTAATGTTATTTATAGTAGTTGTTGTTATTCTTAATATCGAAATGTAAATATCGAAATGATTTTAATGATTTTAATTTGAACAAATTATGGCAAAAGACAGCTTAACTTTTTAACTAACTTTAAAGAACTACTTTATCGATAATTCTAAGTATCCAAAAACAAAATTTTATATAAGTTTTATTTATATATGAATTATTTATTTATATGAATTCATTCATGAATAATAAAATAAAAAAGCAGAATAATTTTAAAGTTATTTAAAGAAAATAATGAATTTATGAATAAAAAAAAACAATTTTAATGTTATTTAAAATAAAAATTTAAAAACTGCATTATCGTAAAACGAAATGTATGTATGAATATGAATAAAATAAAAGTGTGTAAAAAAACAATAATTTTAATGTTATTTAAAAAAAAAATCAAAAAAAAATCGCAATATTCAGGTTCCGAACTTTCAATCTTATGATCATCAGTCGAGCGCGCTACCAATATACCACTTCGAACTATATTTGGTCTATAGACTAAAGGATAGATAAGATTGCCGTTACGCTCGTATAGAAGGATAGACTTACGGCTATTATATTATGGATGGATGGATTTATTAATATTTTTAGTAATACCTGCCACAGTAGTCAAAGAAGTTTTACTTCAACAGCGTGTAAAGATTACACACTTCATTTTTTTTATTTCTTTCGGTCTTTGTTGAAATACAATGTATTCTTCTTTTCCTGAATTGCATCAAGGCAATTTACTGATAGATAGCGTAAGATACCAGTTGTTTTAAAAATTTTCAACGCATTGACATATTTAAAGATAATTAGTTCATATTATGATTAGTTGTTATTTGTTTTATTAATTTACTTGATTTAGTTTTTAAATTGTTTTATTACAATAACTTTATAAGGAGATTATAGACGCTTTTCTGCAATCTATTAAAATTTAAAAACGAAGGTGTTGTAAATTTGTCATTAATTTAATATGAATCTGTATTTACAAAAAAAAAACAAATGAAATAGAAAATTGGCGCAACATATTTCATATTTTTTGAAAAGTAAAAGAATTTTCAGTTATTGATTTTGCAATCATTTATTTTATTTTTTTCTGAACAACATTAACAATATACAATTATAAATTATTATTTAAAATAATAATACTTTATAGCAATTTTAATGTAAACATAATATTTTATTACAGTAGTTACAGTAATTTGTTACGAAATAAATTATCTATTTTACACACAAAAATAGTATTAACAGTACAAATGATTAATTAAATATTTACACATAAATTAAGATTTGTAAATATTATTTAAATTTTTAATAATTGGCACATAACAGTAATTTCTTTATTTTGATTTTATTACATTTAATAACTATTATTATTATTACTAACATATACTCGTATGCATATAAGATTGTTTGATTTAAATAAAAATTACCGATTTTATTAGCTGCTAAGATTTTATTTCCTTTAGACTGTGACATAGCGTTACTAGTGAGATACTTAGATACTAAAGTATCTGTTAAAAGATATTGAACTAAGCAAATTGAGCTAAAGTTATCAGCATACAAAAACTGGTTATAAAAAACATTTTATTTTACAAAAATTATTTTGGTTATAAATCAGTCAATATTTCTGATAATTTGGCAAATGCCCTATGATGGGATCAGTGGCACATATTTAGAACACATATTACATATTGAGAACATATGATGTTTAGGAAAAAATCTAAGAAAAAATGATTGAGAAATTTTCCAAGAAAATGGTTTTAATTAATATAGTGGGTTTAAAATGTTATAAAACTTAGTTTTTGTTTTAGTTAATTTTTATTATTTGAATTATTTTTATATCTATTTTATTTTTTGCAATATTTCAAACTATTGATGCTAGATTTTGATCTATTGTCTGGGTAGGTTTTCAACTGCGGTTATAGTAAGTTTAAAATACACAACATCTCAATCCAGTTTATTTTTTATCCTGTATCAAAATGGTGAAGCATTCGATCAGTCTTAAAAATATCAGAGAGCTTGAGCGAGAAGATGACCTAAATGCAGTTTATGAGTTTTTGGAAATAATTTGTTTTGATATTCTTTTCCTAATGGATACGATCATCAGGAGGAGAACATCAAAATAAGATATCGATACATATCGTTTCGTTGATACGGAATGTTCATTTTTGATAAACATTCATAGTGTGTATATGTACGAAACTCAATAGCACATTCATAATTTATAGTGTACGAGTTAAACTCTAAAAATTACAAATGCACACATAACATTTTTTAAAAACACAAAACAGATTAAGTTCAAATTTAAATGCAAAAAAACGGTTCATACTATGTAGTAAGGTTTCGCCGAGCTGGTTTACAACTTAATTGTTGTATAACCATATGAGAAATGAAAGTAAAACTGTTTAATATTTCATTCAAATTTAAATTTTCAAAAATTAATAAATAATACTATTTTCAAAAATCATGTAATATTGTTACGGTTATAACAAAATCATAACGAAATACAACCTAATGTCGCGTTCTTTGGCAAAAAAAATTGATCTGAAATCAAAAAAATTAGCGTCAGATCAAATTAGCTGTCAGTTTGTGTTCTTTGGCAAAAAAAGATTGAATTTTTTTTATCTAGATCAAGTTTCAAAAATCCAGATTTTTTGGTAGATTTTTCAAAAACATTGAAATATTATTTTTATTTGTCAAATTTATGAAACCAAAAAAAACCGCCATTTTAATTATTATTATTATTTTGTTTAAAAATAATTTATTATTATTTAAATTACTAATGAATAATAAAGTTATTACAAATAAAATGATAAAACGTAAAATCTATCATTTTCAAATGTTAACATAACCAAACATATCAACTAACAGAACAAAAAGTCAAAACAATTTACTACTACGTTTACAAAAGTAGATTGATTTATTTTATGCTGTTCGTTGGCAAGTAAATAAATCAATCTTTTTTCGATCAAGCCAAAAATCGCGACATAAAATTCTATTTAATTTGGCATAAATGAAACACTCTATAGCATATCTATAACGATGATCAGGCGGGCTATACACTTGAGCTAAACCAAAACCTCCTTAATCATAGTCCTTCACCGGGACTCCGATTCACGCCATTTGCAACAAACAATGAACATTGCCATATACAAAAAATTGGATTAGTGGTTTTGATTAAATTTTTTTGAATTTTTTTATATGGAGTTTTATTTTTCCAGATAGCGTTATGGCGATTTTTTGAATTATTTTATATTGAGTTTTAATTTTAAAACGACGCTACAAGTTCACGATTTTACTGTGCTAAAAAATGAAGAAGGCTTCTATATAGGAGGTTTTGGCTAAGCTATGCGAACTATGTTTTTTGGATATAACTTGAGCTAAGCTATGTCAGCTATGTTTTTTTCTTCAACCATGCGAACTAACTTAGTTCGTGTTGTAATTTAAAGACGCATGATTAATGTTATGTCCATAATATTTTCTGTCAAAATATTTGAAATTTGTAATAAGAAAACTTAAAATAAATATTGTTAACGAAAATTATAGTAAATGTCTATCCTACATTATTTTGCTTTCATAAAAATCTTAAAAAATTGAATGCAGGAAATATTTATTTTTTTAAATGCCATTTTGACACAATACACACGAACATTGCGGATTAAATATGTTTAGTAAAACGATCGATTGATCGATTTTTCTAGATTAAAGGGATAGTATTTAAGCAGGTTTTTAAGACAGAATAAAGTTAATTGTAAACGAAAAGTTGTATCGTGCACATAAAAACGTGTAAATAGAAGTAAAATTAGTTTTTGTAAATAAAGTTTTATTGTTATGTTAATAGAAATATCTTGTGTATTATTTTGGACGCTGTGTTTATACTGAGTTTCTGAAGCTTTTCTAGAATATTCTTGAAAGGATTAAGCATTGTTACGATGACCGTCTTGATTTACTTAAATCACCTTGCCTTAACAAAAATGGATGTAATTTTCTACAACCTTCATAATGGCTCACCATAAAGAGCGCAAGTGAGCTACTTATCTCATCTTACTTTTCAACTACGTTTCGACAATTGGGAAACAAATTAAAATGGGAAACAAAGAAAAACTAAAGAGAGAATGAAAACGCAACAACTTGTAATGCCGATTTTTTACGTTTGATTTTGATATTCCGAAAGCTCATAACCTAAAACTAATCCGTTTAATTGCAAACTATAAATAATCGCAATTAATACCAATCACAAAATACATATTTTCTACACCCGTTCTATAAAAATACACTTATATGACCAAAATCCGTTTTATAATGATATTCATTTCGATACAGATTTTATTACGATACAGATTTTTAATCAATAGAAAGAAACCCATAGTTTTTCAATCAAACATGCTATGCATTTAACGGTTGTTGAAATTTTCGTATGGGAAAAAAAATTGAACTTTGAAATTTGAAAATTGAAATTTTCGGTTGTAACACCACGAGTCATTGAAATTTTTTCGAAAATTTTTTGATATTACGAATTAAATTATTTAGCAACACTGCGAATCAAAGCGCACAATAAACCACGAGTCCGAAGGACGAGTGGTTTAAGTAGTGGTTTGATTGAGCAGTGTTGCTTAAAAATAATTTAATGAGTAAATTGAAAAATTTTCGAAAAAATTTCAATGAAGAGTGGTATTTAATGAGATAATTTTTTTTTAATTATAATTTTGTTTAAAATATAATTATTAGTTTCTAAATAAAATTTTTTCTACAAATTATTCAATAATACAAAATTATGTGAAAATGCAATTCACAAATAATAAAAATGTCCGTTTTCATTCACAAATGGTTGCATGTTTATGTTTATTTGTCAAAAATAAATTACAAATTTATAACAGTTATTCGCCTACTAAGATAAAATTATATTTCATTTTGTTCAAAGAAAAAATGACAACAAGGAATTTTCATAACGACAAAGCAAAATTATCGACGACAAGAAGAATTGCCGACAGTTAAAGCAAAGCCTACTGTTTAAATATCATAGTTTGTATGAATGAAAAATAAAATTTCTGACAACAAAAAAAATTATCGTTGTAATTTTCGTTCTTCGTTATTTACCGGGTGTAGAAAAAATAGCGTATGCCACTTTCATGTAATGGTTATTAATACACTCACATATAACATACGAAACTCGCCTACGGCTCGTTTCGTATCCCGGTTAATGCTCGTGTATTAATAACCGTCATTACATGATCGTAGCATAATATACTATTAATAATTACCTCATTATAATTAAAATTTGTAATGCTGATTTGAATTAGTGAATACTGATTTAGATTAAACTTAGTTTTCGCGCTATTATAATATTTTCAATTTTGACATTTGCTATTCCGAAATAGGACGTCCAGTCCGAAAAAAGACATAAGAGCATATCTTTTTTTCGGACTAGACGTCCAATGTCGGACTGAATTGAAATATTGCAAATTGGACGTCTAAATTTAACTGACAAAATGAGAGTGCATCTCTTTCATACAAACGGAGAATTTTATCTTTCGCTTTTTAATTTGGTTAATTTATTCGCCCTAGCCGTTGTGAAAATCATACATTAATCTTGTTTTGTTTTTCAACCGAAATTTATATTTTTTGGCGGTTATAATTTTTCTAAAAATAAATTAATATAATCATAGTTTTTTTAATTAAATCTATTATATTTTGAAATTGGTGATAATACTCACACAAGTTGGTGATGATTTATAATAAAAAAAGCAAATGATTTATAATACCTATGTATGGAATTTATTTATTAGAATAATATTCAATAAATTAATTTTTATGATTTCATGTATTAATTCAAATGATGCCAGTGATGTTCATTTTATTATATTTTTCACAAAACTTTGATTGTAATTTTTTTGACAGTCAAAAATATATACTCTAAGTTGTAAGTATATATAAAGGAATTCTGTTTGACAGTTATAAAAATTAAGTTCTGCACCGCCACACTCCTATCTTATCTAGTCTTAGTTTTTTCATGAAAAAAACTAAAGAAAGATAAACTAAGCAAAAGTAAGATTATAAATCAAGACGGCCACCGCAACAAGGCCTAAGGGGTTGTGAAACTATTTTCTTGAATTCAAAACATATTGTAACCATGTGTGGTAAACAATATTTATTGGTTCTTATATACAGACAGGCATGCAATGAAAAAAAAAACAATTAATGTCAATCACATCCCGAAGCTAGCAGTTTAATATTCAATAATGATGCTGCTGAATCAATTTCGGGTTTCGATTTGCCATATATTTGCTCCAGTGAGTTGAGACAATTTCGATTGGAAATAGAACATCATCTTTAAAGGAAAAACAGCCCCGGCCAACAAAATAAAATTTTGTCTGCACGTGAAAAAAGAGCCGGTCTACCAAATCTCAACGTGGAACGAATGTGCACAGCCTGATGTTCTAAAGAATCTAAAACAGAAGCTGAGAACTATAAAATGGATATCATTGCTCTACAAGAAATTAAACAGCCAAGAATCGGAAAACAAAGTTTGAATATTCACGCTCTATACTCTAGTGGTGAGTAGTGATGATCGCGAACACTAATGATATTGTTATCCTCAGCCGAAGTGAAGCTATTTTGAATGGAATTTTCAAGTCGCCTGAGAGTGGTACTAAAGAAATTGGCCTACAAATAAATTACAGAAAATAACCAAACATATCATGTGTGCGATGAACGAATTCAGGTAGTTGAATCTTTTCGATACTTGAGATCGGTGTTTGACTCCAACAACAACAAACTTACAGATATAAAAGCACAAATCACTGCAGGTAGTCCAATTTTCTACTCAATTAAACTTATTCTTGGATCACATGAATATCCAAAGCTGATTAGCTTGATAACGCTCCTATAGGGAGCAATCCAATTTTGTTTACCACGTTTTCACATAGTTTTTCGTCTATTTCGTTAAGTTAAGTTACTAAAATATTTAAGGTTTGTTGGTATAAATCTTATTTTATAGGTTGCTCACAAAAAAGGAAGCCTTAAAATATTACCATACGAATCACGGACTGCAACCGACATCTTGGTTACATGAGATAAGTTGCTGAGAAACAGAACTCTCAGTAAGTTCATTGTGACATGAGCTGTATGGAAAGTTACAATGTAGGTGCGTTTGAATTGACTGAAATAACTGAATAAAAAACAACAACTGTTGTTTCAGTTGCTTCAGTCAAACCGAACGCTGCTTATATTGTTAGAACTAAAAAGGCTATCAGGATTATTGATGATTCAGTATAGGATTTTTGTTATTTACGTACAAATGTTTTTATAGTAAAAACACTTTGATTTATCGAAAATTTTTCCATTAAAAATTTACCATGTTCTTTCCCATTTTCTTATGTATCAAAATGACAAACAAAAAAGTTGTAATCCTTTTCATCGAATTCGTATATATCAGAAACGAAGGCTGGATTTATTTCAAAAAATTATTTTGCAAATTTTAAACAGTTAAAATTCAAATATTATGCAAGATAGTGGTCATCTTCTTTCCGGATTTCAAAACCAAAAATTTAAATAGATTCAATTGTTGTTTGAAACAAAACAATTCTTCCTTAAACTTTTTCTAATAAAATAAATTTTTCGATTTTTTGTTCACTTCTTTTTGTGTTTGAAAAAAACTTAACAGAGAAGAAACGGTATGTACCAGGGGCGCACACAGAAAAAGTTTTAGGGGGGTCCAACAAATTTTGTTTTTAATAAAAAGCGCTGTGTAGGAATTACAACAACACACATAGATACCTTTTAAGACGTAGGTCCCACAACAACATGCCTGTCGAGGTGTTGATGAACGATTTTTAAATCTGTGTAGATTGTACACCCCCGGGACTGTTGATTCGGACTAAGCATTTCATTTGTACGATGTAAATCGGTGTGTTTCGATCGGTTGTTGATCTTTTGTTTCAAAAAACGTATTGGCTGTCAGATTAGTCTTCCAAAAATGTTTATATGTGTGCATGAGTGATGCTAGACTCTAAAAAATAAATTTCCCTTTGCCGTATCAAAACTTACCGATTTTACCGTTTCTTTAAGGAAAAACTTCCCATCAAGCTTACAATTAAAAATAATATACATATATATATAAATCCAATTGTTTTTTATGGAAAAAACTTCAAAATCCACCACTATAACAATATTTTTTAATATGTTCAAAATGCATCGATGCATAGAAAGGATCTTGTAGTTCCTTATTGTAGGTGATTTTATTTTTCGTCTCGTAGTGTGAAAATATTCCTGAAACTCAGAAATATGTTATTGCTTGTGGGATTTTCGAAACTTTTGTTTCTATTTTCGTAAGAAATATTAGAACATCAACATCAGAAGGCTGAAATTTCATCGATTTTACTGTATACTATAAAGGCGATGAATGGCAGATTCATTTAAACAAAATTATATTGAGTAATCAACATCTTTCTGGAAGGATAGTAAAAAAATAGTTGTTGCGATCATTTTGAATAAGTTTAAAATTAACTCCGAAATAGATGTTATTTATATTAAAAAGCTTCTACAATTAATTGTGAAAAAGCCCGCTTGCCAAGTTTTTGTCCGCTTTCCTGTTTTAAATGAAATATCAAATAAACGGAAAAAAATCACCCGATCTGGCATTACTGTTGTGTATTAATATAATGCTCATATATTTTAGATAGAACTGAGAGCAATTGTATTGCGGTCTTTAATTTGAAATATCACATTTTGTTTCGTTTTGGGAATGAATTGGCTAACTTCTAGCACGAAAGAGAAATATCAGATCTATAGGATTTGTGGAAAATTTTAGTAAGAGAAGGTGCAAGTTCCTTTGAAAATGTTGTTAGAATAGAAGGAATGATGTTCAGACCGGAGACTTTGCTGGTAGTTAACCCCCTTAAGATTTTTTTGACAATTTTGGGTTTGAAATAAAAATCTTTCATCCTAACGCCTGAAGACTGGATTTTGGGTTTTTCTTTAGGAGTTTCTAAAGTCGAGATCACAGCAAAGCGTTCCGCAAACAATGTGATTTTTCTCGCGCTTTCGCTCTGTCAATTTCTGTTTTTTTCGTTTTCGATTATCTGGTTTAATATAATATTGGGCTGAATATATATTAGGACTTAAATCGTTAAGGGATTTTTATTATGGAACCAAATATTAAATAATATTTGTTTGTTTCGAAGGGCCAATTTGGCTGGAAAACAAGGGGTTTCATTATCAAGAAGGAAACGAGTTTATTGATACTAAAACATTTGAGTCAAACAAAATTTATACTATATTATTTCTATATTATTATTTTATTTTTTTATTTATTTTAACTCGGATATAACGGCCAAACAACCTACCAGAGCTCCTGACAGTTATGGTCAAATTAGTAAATTTCTTTATTTGTTTTTGATAAATGATCTTTCCTTTGTACAATTTAAAGTATCAGAACCTTTAGGTGGTTCAGACCATATTTTGATTTCCACTCATCTAAATTTACAAGTTCCCAAACAGTTTCAATCTAATCCTAGTCTTATTTGGGTTGCAGATTGGCAGGGGCTTAGAGATATTTGTTTAATTCAAACATTTCTGCTTCTAATTTTTCAGAAATAATACACGTTGGTTCTGAAGGCTGATCTTTAGGATTCGGGTAAATGTGAAGAAGCAATAAAATTTAAAATAAATGCTCTTTAAAAAATGGCCAGATACAGCCAATTTAAAAAAAATTGCTAACATGAATTCAACAAATGTTCATTAATTTAATATTATGAGCTTCTTAAGTCGTTACTTAATGAAAGACAATGCGGTTTTTGTAAAGGAAGAGCGACGGGAAATTTACTTTCTTTGTCACACATATCTGGAACAGTCGGTTGAAAACCTTGGTGAGACTTTCATTGTTGCTCAGCAATTCTAATCTTACTAATGAGCTTGATTCGTTGTATGTTGCTGATTTGAAGGTACACAAATACACTAAGGATAAACGCGCGTGTCTGCCTAGATCAAATCAATTTTACCTGAACAGAGTATCAATAGCAGCCCATCTTTTTAAGGTTCGAGTGACAAGATGTAGCTTTTCAAAGAAATTTTTTTAACAGAATTTAGCATCTCTGGAATGCCTTACTGACGTTGGTCTTCCTAGATAATTATAATCCACAAAACTTTAAAAATAGCGTTCCTCATAAAATCTCGTAAAATCCTCAAAGAGAATTGATCAATAGTGAGTAACCTTAGATCCCTTGTTAGCATAGTATCTTACGATATTCAGAGATGTTAATCTATAATTTCTTATGGTTAACACTAAATAATGTCTAAATTTAAAAAACAATACTGAAAAATTATCGGTTAGAGGGGGGGGTCCGGACCCGAAAACCCCCCCCTTGTGTGCGCGCCTGGCATGTACATATATTAAATTTTAATAAATGTTGTTGGAAGGAATTGCCGGAACAATGCTGCAATTGGTCCAATTGTGCAATGGCTTTTAATGTATTTTTAATATCCTCTCAGAATCCTACTAACCATTCTATTCGGAGTAGAATTACAAATAGACAAAAAACTGAATTGGTGGAACGGATTACGGTAGCCAATTATTTGATCGCTAAATGGGTCGGTTCCAAACCATAAATGGCAAAAAACAAAGCAGAATTTTGGAATGACTTAAGCAGCGAATTTAATTTAATGGGAGGAACCGCGAAAACTTCAATCGAATGGCAAAAGGTAAATGTTATTAAAATTCATTCAGGCATATAAACTATTTATAATTTCTTTACATATTATAGTCATTTCCCGATTTTCATAGTTCATAGTTCAGTACGAAATAAAATAAAATTAATTAGACAACACAGCTGTAGAACTGGGGGCAGTGAAGTGCTCCAAAGTTCCAATTTAGTCTAATGGAAGACCATTTAACTAGTGTAAAGCCTTCGTATCACGTGAATGGAATTAGAAGCCGAGAGGGAGGACATGTAATAAAATTATAAACAATTGTATCAAGCATTTTTCTAATTTTCTTTTCTGTTAGGCTTCAAATGAAATTCCACATTATTTAGATAGGGATAAGCCTGCGTAATTAACAATACAAGAGAATGTGGAATATTCCGGAAATTCACAACATCTGACATATTCAATATATTTCAACCATTCGATTTTAAGTCAAGTCGATCAAGATCGATTTTGAGATAACTGTATAATATAATACACTTGAAAAGGTATTAAATACAATCATTTAAGACTTTAGTACCTACGACATCCGATCAACATCATATTCACAAGGTTCCGAAATGCCATCACACTTCTCAGCATTCCAAATTCCAGAAACAACACAAATAGCAAGAGAAAGGCCAACACGATCTTGTCCCCATAATATATTCCGAACATCATTAACCAAAAATAGTCAGGCAGCATTGCTTTAACAAAAAGGGCAATTAAAGCAACATCTTAAGCAAATTCGTTTGTTAGAGGTGCCACATAGGGCAGCTATTGCCTAAAGGGAACGGCATATTTAACTGTTAGAGATGGAAATGGTCACAATCATGCTTAGAACTAAATCATCTATCAATAAATCGATATTCCTTAAAATATCCTTTATTAATTTTTTCCTTAACCGTTCTTTTCAGGACATAATATTTAACATTTTTCAAAAAGATAAACCAACAATCACTCAACCTAAAATGGGAAAACTCGAAGAATAACACAACTGCTGAAAATTTCCTGTTTCGCATAATAATTTTATATTAAAGATCGCATATCTTTTTAACAAAATTAACAAAAATTAATTATTAAATTATTAATTATTGATATAGTTTACAAGTGTTTTACTGTTTATATTTTTAACTGCATAATAATGCTATAATTATTGTTTCCCGAGTTTGTCGCCTGGCTTCGAGGTAAGGGTTATTTTCGGTTGATATTTCAATTTAAAGGCAAAAAAAACTGTATAAGTTAATTTTTTAATGTATTTGTTTATAATATTAATATTGTTTCATGTAATGATGAATTTTATAGAAAACATATTTATTTATAATAGTCTTATTCTTATGTTAGTGTTAAGATGTTGAAAGTATATCAAAATCTTCGACTGTTGGGATCTCTATAATTCTTTTCTAAAAAAATATGTTTCAAATTTTGAGAGAGGTCTACAAATCATTTGGAAAAGAACTAATGATCTTGTTTTACACGACCACAACATACCAATCAAGAAAATAATTAAGGAAATAAAAAAAAAATTAATTAGAAAAGTTAAATTTCGCTATTTTCAAAATATTTCAAAGCAACATTAATTTTCCAGTAAACCCAATTTGTCACACTCGATAAAAGAATATCAAAGGAATATCATGTAATGCTCCTTTTGACAGAACAGTTTTACCGTATTTCATTAACTTTGTTTTACATGATATCTAAAATGTTTCTTATATAATTTATACTATTTCCATTTTATTTTTATAAAAGTTGAATAAAAATATTATTTTTCTTATCATTAGCTTTTTTCTTTTTACAAAACTGTCTTCTTTTATACTATGCAATTCTGGTTGCAAGTGAACTATAAAAGCCGTTATTATTCTGGTTACCATTACGTGTTGCTTGCGAAACAGTGGTTGTTGGTGGTTCATGCGGTGATGTTATTATATATGTTTCATGAAAATGAGAACGGCATAATAGTGCCAGGCCTAGAAATATTATAGGTGTACCTAAAAGCGAACATATAAGCTCTCCGGTTATTTCTGGTGACCATATTAAAGTTGCTGTAATGGAAAGAAAAATATAATTAATTAGTGTCAATTTTATCTTTATTTATTTATTATTTTAGCGAAAATTGTAAATAGTATAGTTAGCAAAAACTCAAGTGTTCAAATATTTAGTCTTACACCAAGGCAGTTGAAATTTGATCACATTTTTATTTGTTTCCATCAAATAATTTTTTATCCATATATAAGTATATCAAAAAAGCTTATAAAAGCAAAATATTTTATTGCTAAAAAACAAAATTTCTATTATAGGAAATTTATAAAAAGTAGCTCAGCTATAAAAAGAAATATATGTTTTAGGAAATTAGAACGGATGTAATTCTTTGAAATGGATTTATGAAAAATCTTGTTTGACGGTCAAATATTTCTCAGTAGAACTTTTAAATTCATTTTTATCGATTAAGACAAAATGGTACATATCTGCTTGTCTTTTATCAAAGCACACCAAATGAGTTCGGAAATTGCTAAAATGTTAGATGATAGAAAGGCAAAAGAGAAGTAGAAAATATGTAAACAACAACTAATAATGTTGTACTACGGAATGTTCGAAATGTCACAAGGTGGATAGAGGGATCATCCGTTAGGTATTATGAGAAAAAAGTTGTACAGAATATATAACTAAACAATAAATCCTATCATATAATAAAATACGACATATACCAACATTGCTTTATATGTATTTAATTATCAGATCTAGTAAAGATAGTAAATAAAAATAAAATAAGAAGAGAGGTTTACTAACGTTCCTGATATGAATAAAATATCACAAGGTTCGGAAAAAGTAGACGATCATTCTATTAATTGCCCAACCGAAATAATTTTTGTAGTGAACATAAAAAAATTTAACAGTTCCACCTTTTGTAGCTAGTCTCCCAACACAAACGGTATGCATAATGTTATTATTAATTAGTTTCAAATTATATGAAAACTAAGTTATTTCAGAACAAACCGTTATTAGTAAAAGAAAATAAAGGGAAATGTGCATTTGGGCTGAATGCTCAAGAAATAACTGAGATGTCTCCTTAAATCATCACCCAAACAAGGTTTAATCTTATGATACGGGAAGCATCCACACATGAGTAGATAAAAAAATTTGAAAGATGAAAATTATAAAAAAGTAACATTGTAAAGGTCCTACCTTATCTACGAAAAGATTTTCGTCTACAGGGATTCAAGACAAGCTTCTTGAAAACGAACACAGGTGGCGAGCAGATCAAACTACAATTTTTTTGTTTGAAAGAGACAAACAGTTGATTGTGTTTATTTACGAATCATTTACTATTCATATCTATTGTTTTTAAAAGGAAATAAGTATTTGTTTTAACTTTTTCTATGTTTCACACAACTCACACACTTTTTTTATGTTTTACATAAAAATTCAAAAAATTGTCAAAGTGTCAAAAAATCAACAAAAAAAAACTACAATAAAAAATATAAAGCGGGAATGTATTTTAAAAACATTTTGTAAAAAAAATTATTTTAAATTAGAATCAATTATATTACTTAATGAAAACATGTAATAAACTGGAAATTTAATTTATTTCGGCTTTTTTCAATAAAAAATATCGTCAAGAAAATATGCGGTTGACATTTGCCGAAGAAAAATTGTTGCAGTTAATTGGTTTACTGATTAATTCTGAAAAGAATTTCGTCATTATTCTTGCAGTTTTAAATTTTTTCGTCAAATTTCCAGCAGTTTATATATTTCTCGCATGATATGCTCTCCTTTTTTTTCTCATTCAAACGGGTATGGGTGACGAATATAAGAAATGAATCCCTAAAGACGAAAAACTTTTCGTAGATGAGGTAAGACCTTAACGAGCAATGACAACAACAACATCGCACGCAAACGATAAATCGGAACGAAAGGGTTTTTAAAATCTAAAGTTATAGGGTTTTAAAAACAGCATATAAATAAAAAAAGTCAGACAAGTGCGAATAAAATTCGCTCGTCAAGGGTTCCGTGAATGTAAAGAAAACAATATCAAAATAATTAACATAAAGTTGTATTGTAAAGGGTTTATATTGCCAGACCATAGACACATAAAAAATAAATGGTTCATCGTAAATATCAATAGTAAATGTCAATCTCATCTAAATTGATCGAAATGATATAAAAAATATTACTTTCGGTTAAATGTTATCCATAGCTGTTTATGGTAGCTAAGTCGACTCAATTCTGTTAATCAACGACGAAATTTGGGTTTGGGTGGTGTTAACACTAAAAATAGGACTCTTTTGACAATAATTCAAAAACGGTGCATCGCAAAATTCTAAAAAAAATTGTGATTTTTCTTAATTTTGGTGTTTTTTTTAAATAACACCCCCCTCATGCGAGCCAAAAAACATATTTTTCACCCTTTTCCACTCCCAGCCCCTAAACAAATAGAAATAAAATCACTTGAGGCTTCGCTGTATTTTTCGTTAAGGGTTTATCAAATTTCCTATCTCTATGAATTTTTTCAAATTTTTCTGTCAATCAACGAAGAAACGCATAGGGGGGGACAAACTTTTTGTTGCACTTTTTTGAGAATAATTCAAAAACGGTGCATCCCAAAATTCTAAAATAAATTGTAATTTTTCTTAATTTTGGTGCTCTTTCAAATGACACCCCACTTGACCGGGTTTTAAATTATGTTTTTACCCCTTCTCATATCCACCCCCTTAATAAGTATAATTATTAGTATAGTCGCCGACTATATGAATCAATAGTAAAGTCGCCGACTGGGGTGCCCAAAACCTTGTCAATTTCAACTCTATCAAAACACAGCTGTTGATTGTTTCCAGATTAAAGACCGAGTTCCCCAAAGATATTTTATTTAGTATGTGTGATGAACCATTAGGTGAATGTAAAAACATTCGTTTATTGGGTGTCACAGTTTCAAATGACCTACTCTGGAACGATCATGTAATGGCGATGGCAAAAAGCGCGTCTAAAAAACTCGGCCTCCTAAATAGATGCAAAAAATTTTTCACTCCATACCAATTGCTCCATGTTTATAAGTCCTATATTCGTCCCTGTATGGAGTACTGCTGTCAAGTTTGGGGTGCTGCCTCTGTTTCCATCTCGGCCCTCTTGGACTCTGTTCAAAAGCGAGCTATACGAATTGTGGGTGATCGAACTTTGACATCAAAACTTGATTCCCTACAACATCGTCGCACTGTTGCTGACCTCGTTGTTTTTTACAAATATCGTCATCAACAGTGCTCAGATGAAATCAGCGGCATCATGCCTCAAACTTATTCTTACCCCCGTTCCACTCGGCAATCGGCTGCCGCAACCGGTGAAACGGTAAAGATCCCGCGCTGTCATACTGGCAGATCGCAGAGAGACTTCTTTGTTCGAACTGCGTACAAATGGAATAGTTTACCGGAACCCTTAGTCTCAGGTGGCTTCAACCCACAGATGTTTAAAAAAAGTGTTAATCTACACCTTAGAACGCCAGTTGTTGTGGGACCCAGGTGTAGACCTAGGTCTTAAAAGGTATTTATGTGTTGTTGTGACACATATTCTAAACCCTATTACACAACACATTTTATTAAAAAAAAAAAAAAAAATATGGTACATCACTATATTTTTCTTTAAAAACTTAGTAATTTTTCTATCATTCAAAATACTTTTTAAGATTTTCGATTACTTAGGCTCGGAGGTAATCAAGGAAAGAAAACATATAGAAAACGCTATTATTTAGATTTACACAAAAAATGGTGGGGTGTAAAATTCCAAAATATATTTTTTAGAAATACTGAAGGGAGCCCTTTCCTATGATACTCTACTTGACTCGATATAAAAATTTATTTTCTCATAGGCCTCACATCGTAACCCTGTTAACCAAACGAAATCCATTTTGTTTTTTTCAACCCTTCATTTTGTGTGGACAGATTAGTTTTATACATATGCCTAAAAACATCAAAATCAAACCGCTTAATCAACAACGCAGGCGATATATCAGAAAAGTAAAATCTCTAAAAGTAAAAACACAACTGAGTTGAGACACAACTGAGAAGAAACCGCCGAAGTTCTAACTCAATTTCAAAACGTAGGGGAAAAACTAAAATGGCTAAAATTAAGGAAATACCGTTTTAAAAGTTTTTGCTCTAAATTTAAACTTCTTGTCACCAAAGGCATATGAGCAAATCTCTAGAATTTTTAAATTTTGAGGAGAAATATCAAATCACTCAATTGTGGGGCACACCCATGAAAATTTAGGTAAAGTCTCCTCATCAACTCTAAAAATGAATAAAGCTTTGTTCCTCATTTTTATTGTATATTCCAAAAGTTGTTGGGCATTTGCTGGCAAATTCGTATAATCAATAGTCAATACGTATTAAATTTCATGTTTTCGTGAAAAATCGCCTCGTTGACAGTCTTGCAGTTCTAATTAACGCTTGAAATTCTAGTATGTATTTTGCAACACTTTCATCTAAATGCATGTAATATTTCTGACCTTCATACCAAGTCTGTGAGGAGATACAAACTCTTAAAGCAAAAATCGCGATCCAAAAATACGTTATTTTCCCTTAAGGAGCACATAAAAAAGCATATATGTTTTTGAAAGAACATGTCAAAAAATGAATATCCCTAAAATTTCAAGTTATTTGGAGTGATGTTTCAAAAGTTATAGCCGAAAAATAAAAGAATTTTTAATAAGACATAGAAAATTTAAACATTTTGGGCATTTTTTTTAATGTTAAGAAGTGTCGAATCCAGTTAACGAAGTACCATTATCTTTTACACATTGAATTCTATGAGGAACAATGATTTTGGGTGGTTTTCAATTAAAATTGAAGATGTGCTAGTCAAAAACCTAGATTTTTAAAAAGTTTTCGCAGCATCTCTTACTTTTTGTGCTTCTATTGCGAGCCCAATAAGAGGGGTACATAAAATTGCAGTACATAGATTTTTCCGTTTTTGTACTTTAACGTAAAAATATTGTTTTTGTAACACATGCATAAAAAATATTCAATTTTGTACTAGAATAGAAAAATCTACTTTTCCGCACATATGACCACAAAATATTTTGGATGTCTGGCACGCACGCCGCCTGCATGTGAGATTTGTAGTTAAATCTATCTTATATATAATATTATTATAGCACTAAAATATCAAAATAATAATTTAAATATCTTGCCATGTAGTAAAAACAACTTAAACACATTGCATCATTTGAATTGCAAGAAAAAACAATTTATTTGGGTTTTCAAAGTTTACAATTTTGACAGCTCTTAGTTGGACTAATTTGTTTTTTTATAAAACCCGTAGTTGGATTCTTATATTTATTTTTTCGAGTTAGTATAATTTACAACTATTACAACGAAGATGGCGCACTTTAATTATTTAAATATCTTAAATTTATTTATAACTTTGTTAGATAAATGATTAAATGAACAATTAAATAAATATTTATAACTTTAGCGAGTTATTGCAGCACTCCCTACGGCCGTGCTGCAAACTAACTCTTGTTTGGAAAACGTATTCGCACTAGTAATACAATCTACTATTTTACGATTTGAGGAATGTTCCAAGCGCAAAAAAACAAAATATAAATAAGTTTTAAATCGATAAAAAGTGGAAGACACCGACTCAAGTCGCCACCGATTCCTTATGGGTGACATATAAATGCATATATGTAAAATTTCAAGTCTGTAATCTCTGTAAAATTTCAAGTCATTTGGAGTGATGTTCCAAAAGTTATCGCCTGATAAAGAAACGAAATTTCAAAAAGGACATCTCAATTTTAGCGTTTTTGCTACTTTTTTCGCTTCTATGTCCTCTAATTATTTAAAATAATATTTTTAACACTCAAACTTTTATTTGTCACCTACATTAAAATTCAATAAGCAATTATAATATTTTGGATTGAGGAAAAATGAGTGATTATATAAAAAATTTTGGCAAAGACATAAAATTAAAAAGTTCCAGAGATTTACTCATATTTCAGAGAAAAATTTAATTTAGCATCACCGCACCAACGAACTTTATGCGGATGGTAAAATAACACAAATGCCAAACCTGGTTTTACTTCTGAAGCTTTTACAGCCATTGCAAATGGCGCAGAAGAAGCAATGAGAAACAACCAAAAGCATATAGTTAATCTAAACTTTGATGAAATGTTTGTAACAGCAAATTGAATGAACCGGAACAGAGTCTACAGGGTTTTCTCGATATGGTAGATGGTAGTCTACGTACATGATTCGCTTGCCAATGAAGTATTAGTTTTTATGGTAGTCTGTGTAATTAGAAGTTGGAAATTTTAGTGAACTATTTTGCTATCGATAAAAAAGTTAAAAATTAAAAAAAATATTTAATCGAGCTCTGCATTGAAAATTTACTGCAAACTGGCGTCGAATTAATTGGTGTTACGTTTGATGGACTTCCTGCTAGGATGCAATACTAATTATGTAAACGGAGAATCAACATTCAAAGTTGGAAAGCATGAAACGAAATTTTTACCAGGTCTAGATCCCTTTCCCGTGCTTAAATTAATTCGAAATTTTTTCGGTTAATATGGCACAATAATAGATGGAAATGGGCAGGAAATAAGTTGGGCTTATTTAAATATATTAGTTGATCTTCAAGAAAATGAGCAACTAAACCTAGGATATAAGCTCCATAGCTCACATATCCGATTTTAAAATCAGAAAATGAAAGTAAGGCTTGCCGTTAAACTATTTAGTCAATCAGTAGCAGACACACTGAACTTCTGTAAAAAAGAATAAAACCTAAAAGAATTTTTAAATTGTGAAGCCACAATAATAGTACATTATGCTACATGAGACGAAAACGCTACTTTTTCGTAAGTGAAAATTATTGTGCACGAACGTAAAATGTCTTTATCTCGGGTAGGAAATGCGATTTTTTTATGATAGTAGATATGTAAATGATAATGATTTTAAATTATTAAATTGAAAATCGATAACGACAATAGTGGAAAACTGGCAGAAATTTTTGCCGCGTCTCAGGGCATATTCCAAATTGTTAAAAACCCGACTTTCACTCTCCGTAATGGCGGTAATAATAGTTTTCTTTTAGATCTCTATCTTACCACAATGCCAGATATTACGAGTGTCGATGTCGCGAAAGGTAGTATTGGAAATTCTGATCATTATTTAATTTCATCAGTTATCAAAACTGATTTACTTAAAACTACAGCTCCCAAACCCCGTAAAATATTTCACTACTTAAAAATGGATAAGAGTGGTCTTCAAAATTTTTGCCATGGTATCCCTTTCGACCGTCATTGTTTTTACACTGACAATGTAAATGTTTCTGCTCAAAACTTTACAGAAAGCATCCAATTTGCTATCAATAAATTTGTCCCTTTCTCTATAGTAAAACCCAAACAAAAATACTTATATTCGAAAGCTGCCAAAACGGCCTTTGAAACAAACGTAGATCATTTAATATTTGGATTCATAACAAAACTCTCACTAATCGGTCCCAATATCTAAACGCCAACAAAATATCTAACCAGATTATCTCAAACGAAAAGTCTGAAATTGACAGAGCGAAAGCCTCAAAACTTACGTCTATGTCTGTTTCTGACAAGAGTTTCTACAGTGCCATTAAATCTTTAAATTCTGGTACAAAATCTTCTATTCCACCTATTATTGATGATGATTTAATCGTCAATGATCCCACAAGAAAAGCTAACTTGTTCGCTGAACGCTTTGCTCTAAACTCCACTGTTTTGGAAACTCCTAAAGAAATACCCCAAATCCAGTCTTCAGGAGTTAATATGAATGAACTTCACTTCAAACCCAAAATTGTCGCTAAACTTTTAAAGGGGTTAAACATCAACAAAGCCTCAGGTATGGACAAGATTCCACCCATTATTTTAAAAACTTTTCCAAAGAACTTGCACCAACTTTGACTAAAATATTCTACCAATCCTACAAATCTGGTATATTTCCCTCGTGCTGGAAGTTGGCAAATATCCAGTCCGTCCTCAAAAAGGGACTAAAATCCGATATCTCAAATTATAGGCCAATAGCTTTACTATCGGTCCTATCCAAAGGCTATGAGCATTATATTAATGCACATATTTCAAAATTTCTGGAAGAAAATCATTTAATATCCGACAGCCAATACGGTTTTCGAAACAAAAGATCAACTACCGACCTATTAAATTATGTAGCGCATTGTTGGAACAGCATACTTGATAAAGGTGGTGAAACATACGTTATCGCTTTAGACATCTCCAAGGCATTCGATCGAGTCTGGCATGCCAACTCAATCAACAAGCTCGTTGCGTATGGTTTTCATCCCAATGTTGTGAAGCTGATTCAAAATTTTCTATCCAACCGATACATTTCGGTCTCCTTAGACGGATTTTTTCTGAGTCTAAACTAATTAACGCTGGTGTACCTCCAGGCTCAGTATTGTCCCCAACCCTATTTTTGATTTATATCAACAAATTGTTGAAAATCACCAGCAACCCAATAAATAGTTTTGCAGATGATAGTATACTCTGCACAAGTCGTTCGAGCCCCTTCCTTCAAAAGGTAAATGCACGAACGAATTAATCCCGCCTGGAAAGATGCTGCCGTAAACGTGAATAAAGACCAAAAAAGTCGCTGATTGGGGTGACCAAAACCTGGTCAATTTCAACTCTACCAAAACACAGCTGTTGATTGTTTCCAGATCAAAGACCGAGTTCCCCAAAGATATTTTATTCAGTATGTGTGATGAACCAATAGGTGAATGTAAAAACATTCGTTTATTGGGTGTCACAGTTTCAAATGACCTACTCTAGAACAATCATGTAATGGCGATGGCAAATAGCGCGTCTAAAAAACTCGGCCTCCTAAATAGATGCAAAAAAATTTTCACTCCATACCAATTGCTCCATGTTTATAAGTACTATATTCGTCCCTGTATGGAGTACTGCTGTCAAGTTTGGGGTGCTGCTTCTGTTTCCATCTTGGCCCTCTTGGACTCTGTTCAAAAGCGGGCTATACGAATTGTGGGTGATCGAGCTTTGACATCAAAACTTGATTCCCTGCAACATCGTCGCACTGTTGCTGACCTCGTTGTTTTTTACAAATGTCGTCATCAACAGTGCTCTGATGAAATCAGCAGCATCATGCCAAACTTATTCTTACCCCCGTTCCACTCGGCAATCGGCTACCGCAACCAGTGAAACGGTCGAGATCCCCCGCTGTCATACTGGCAGATCGCAGCAAGACTTCTTTGTCCGAACTGCATACAAATGGAATAGTTTACCGGAACCCTTAGTCTCAGGTGGCTTCAACCCGCAGAGGTTTAAAAAAAGCGTTCATCAACACCTTGGAACGCCATTTGTTGTGGGACCTAGGTCTAGACCTAGGTCTTAAAAGGTATTTGTATGTTGTTGTGATACATATTCTAAACCCTATTACACAGCACTTTTTGTTTAAAACTAAAAAAAAATAACATTCAAAATTCTTATTCTGATTATTCTGATTCTACCATGAAAAAATGGTTGCTTTGTTTTGAAAACTTTGCAAAATTACATCAAAATAGCATAGCAATTACAATTTGTTATTTAACGAAAATATTTTTACACCAGAGGAAAATAAACCATTTTCGCAGGAAATTAAGCCAGCTTGAAAATATACTTTCCATCTGCTATCATACAAATAATTTATTATAATTATAAATGACATATTTTATGTATGTACTTAATAGTAATCTTCTATACTATTAAGTACAAGAGTAGAAGGTTTTGGTAAAAAAAGGTTTTATGTGTATGCAATAAAAACGATATCTTTAAATTTATTGAAGAAACAATATAGTATATATCAGCTCTGCAATATCCTAACCGAACAATTTCCAATCAATAGTAGATGAAAAACTGGATTTTTGGGCATCATATTTAGCTTAAAAAAGACATAAAAATTATATATATGCTAGATTCATTGATGTCAACTTTCTATTTTATCAACTGCAGCTATATAAATGTAACCAAGATCATTTGCAACTATTTTTCTCATCAATTCGATCCAGCATTGGTTATAATAATAACGGTATGGATTAAGTCTACCTACAAAAAAGTTTTTATTGCGAGTACAAATTAGAGAAAATGGAATTGGAAACTGCTTTCCACTAGATAATATTTATTTTTTGCATGTTTTATCTGTTAACTCCACAATCCCGATGGTGAAATTAATTGCTGTTTAGACCGTGGTAAAATGATATATTATCATCCAAAGAAGGAGAACAAATAACAGAACAAGCACATTGAAAAATACAGTCATCCGTATATACCGAATCCAGGACACTTGTCGTAATATGCTGCACACGTTGTAACGTATATCGCAGGCTTTGTTGTTTTCAAATTGAAAAAAATAACAAAATATTTCCAGTGTCAGTGATGTCTGTCGACCACAATATAGTGATCGAAACAGGAAAATATTAAGGTGATATATTTCCGGGTTGAGAGATAGATCCATGTAGAGAAGAAATACGTGACATTAGAAGATCGACTGAAGACTCTGGAAGATAGATCAATTGAATTTACCGTGTAGACACAAAAACTACTATAGAATAGCAGTTTATATTCGAATGATTGGCGTCATTATTGTGAATTTAGAACATTTTGCTAGACATAGGTAAAATTTATTGCAATACGTTAGAACATGATTTGCTTGTTCGTTTTTCTTTACTTTTAAAAGCAAAGTCTAGCCAATTGTTAGACAAAATCTAAACAATTGTAAAATTGTCTAACCAATTTGCCAATTGCCTTCCGTTAGATCTCTACATCAGGAAATTAAAACAATTAGTTCTATCAACAATTTGTTGTTTTTCTTTTAGAGGCAAAATTTCCACTATTGATTTTACGGGTTTTTAGCTCAAAACCGTAAAATCAATAGTGGAAATTTTGCCTCTAAAAGAAAAACAACAAATTGTTATAGAAGAAAAACGTGTTCTAGACAGAGTTGTGAAAACTTGACCATTTTTGATTTTCCTGAAACTTTGCATATAAGTAGTATGGACATAATTAAAAATACAACCTTTTTTAAAATTTCAGTGGTTAAAATTTTTTGATGATAAAAATTGTTCGAAAAAATAATGAACAATTAGAATTTTAGACGGACTAAAAATCTTTAAAATTAAATATCTCAAGAACACGAATTAACGCCTCTTTGTAAATTTGATATATTTTAAAGTAAGGTTAGAACTATATTTAAAAAAAAAAGTTAAAATTTAATTGATTTTAAAATTTTTTGTTAATGGAAGTTGTTTGAAAAAATGAAGAAAAATTCAAATTTCAGTCGTACTAAAAATCTTTAAAATTAAATATCTCAAGAACAAGAATTTACGCCTCTTTGTAAATTTGATATACTTTAAAGTAAGAATAGAACTATTTTCAGAAAAAAAAATTAATTAAATTTCAATTGATCTTTGACCCTAGCGCCATCTTTAAAAAAGTTTTTTTAATATTTTTATTTAAAAATTAATTATAAAAACAATAAATTAATTTTTTTTCAAACGACTAACTAATCATCTATCAAACACAAAAAAGTTTGATGAAATCGGTGTAGCCGTTCTTGAGCAATTTAATTTCAAAGTTACATCGGATTGGCAGAATTTTCATTTTTAATGCATGTTGGGGTCCCTATGCTCAAACTATGCACTTTAAAAAAAAGTTGTATTTTTTATTTTGTCCATACTACTTATGTGCCAAGTTTCAGGAAAATCAAAAATGGTCAAGTTCAAATATCGACTTTTTCACCTGCGTAGATCACGTTTTTCATCTATATAGTGAGTAATTTTACCGCACTCCGAAAACAAAAATTAAAATTTTAATTAGTTGTATTGTAAAAACAATTATTTGTTTGTAATTATAACCAAAATACTTATTCTCTATCTAGATCAGTAAATTAAAAAAGTAGATTTTCTATACTTTATACTTTTATTCGTTCAAGACTTTCTCTAATTACCAAAATAGTTCTCCCTTTATTATTTCTCTTAACTGTCTTTATTCACAAAAATTTTTGAAAAAATGTTTCATATTTTGATTTTGTAAGAATTTTCGGAATATTTTTATGATTTTGAAAAAGTTTCAATCATGATTTTATTATAATTTTTTGAATACTTTTGGAATTTTGAAAAAAATTTGTATTTTTGATTTTATTATAATTTTTGGTATATTTTTGGATTTTTGAAAAAAGTTTGTAATTTTGGTTTTGTTATATTTTTTGTAATATTTTTATGAATTTTTAAAAAAGTTTCAATTTTTAATTTGTGAATTATGAATTTTTGCAATATTTTTAGAGTTTTGAAAAAAGTTTCAATTTTTGGTTTTCTAAGAATTTTCGGAATATTTTTAGAATTTTGAAAAAGTTTCAATTTTTAAATTTGTAAGTAATAAATTTTTGCAATATTTTTAGAATTTTGAAAAAATGTTTCATATTTTGATTTTGTAGGAATTTTCGGAATATTTTTAGGATTTTGGAAAAGTTTCAATTTTTGATTTCATTAGAATTTTTCGAATACTTTTGGAATTTTAAAAACAGGTTGTATTTTTGATTTTATTATAATTTTTGAATATTTTTGTGATTTTGAAAAAAGTTTGTATTTTTGATTTTGTTATAATTTTTTTGGAATTTTGAAAAAAGTTTATATTTTTGATTTCGTTATAATTTTTGCAATATTTTATTCCATTTTTGAATTATGAATTTTAGCAATAAGTTTAGAATTTTGAAAAAAGTTTCAATTTTTGATTTTGTAAAAATTTTCGGAATATTCTTAAAATTTTTAAAAAGTTTAAATTTTCAATTTTATTATAATTTTTGGAATTTTGGAAAATGTTTGTGTTTTTGATTTTGTTAATAATATTGGAAAAAGTTTCAATTTTTGATTTTGTAATAATTTTTGGAATATTTTTAGAATTTTGGAAACAAGATTAAATTTTTGATTTTATTATAATTTTTAGAAAATTTTTGTAATATTGAAAGAAATTTGAATTTTTAATTTTGTAATACTTTCTCGAAACGCTAAAGTGAGTATTTTGCTGAGTTTATCATAAGTGTGTATCATTATCCAATAAGTTATATTAATTCATGATCTGTTATAATTTTCCGGCAACGTATAGATGTTTCGTGTTAGTTTTGTAATGAATTAGAGATAAAGTACAATACTTGTACTTTTGTTAAAGTTTTATGTTTGATATACATCGCTACCCAAAACTAAAAACAATGTCCTAATAAAAGTTTTTTGCCGATCACATTTTGCCGAAAACATCACAATTATTAACCCAGACGGAAGAAGTATTGATATCTCTGAGCGTTGAGATTTAAGCCACTCCATATTTTGACATTTAGTTTTTCAGCGGTAATTTTTGTATAAACCAAAAAATAATAACTTTTGTGATATAAAAATAAATAATAATTTGCCAAGTAATAAAAAAAAATTAAATTAAAGTTGTTTTGCGAAAGAGATTAAAAAAACTGTCTTTCTTTTCACCGAGCTAAGCTCGGTTGCCTGGTACTTCGTTTATAAATTGGCATGAAAACTATAAAAATGCGTTCTTGCCACCGAACTAAAAATGCTTTACAGTTGTTATAACAGAATATTTCGTTCACGTTTAGTATATAGTATAGCTGTAATAAAATCCCCGATATACAAGCCTGATTCAGTTTTTAGCACAGAAAAAATCGTGAACTTGTACCGCCATTTTGAAATTAAAACTCAATATAAAAAAAATTCAAAAATCGCCTTAACGCCAGTAACGCCATCTAGAAAAATAAAACACCTTATATAAAATATTCAAAAAATTTGATCAAAAACACTAATCCAATTTTTTGCAATATGGTTTTTTAATATGGCGTCAATGAATTGGGCTTGAAGAATATCGGGGGTTTTGGCTGTACTTGTACTTTAATTTCGATAAACTGACGATAGCCCGTATCGTGAACAAATGGTTACTCACGAAAAAACCATGTTTTCATCTTTTTTAGGAAAATATACTATTTTTTGATTCACTAATGATTTAAAGGATAATTAATTCCTTAATGTATTAAAAAACGATTTAGAACAACAGGATATTTTTTTCGAAAAAGATAGCTTTTTTTCTTACATCAGGTACCACAAACAACATTTTAAACTAGATATTTTTTCACCATCACCTCGCATAATTACTTATGCCTATAAACAATAGTCAGCAGAAATTAATTTTTTCTATTTGGTTTATTCAAATTTTAAATTTATTATTTTATGTATGTTATATTAGATTACAAGCTTTACCACATTTTCCACTAATAATAAATAAGCCAAAACTAATTTAAATTGTATTCTAAAATAAACTGGTTCAACAATTTTAACAAAAATATCACACTTCACTCGCAAAACCAAACAGTTTTTTATTACGATTTACAGAGATATCTTATAACAATAAACACACAATACAAAATAAAATGTTTACTTTAACAAAGTAACCTCTAACCAAAGAACAGAAAGAACAAACAAAACTCAAAATATAACAATCATAAAAAATCGACAGTAGTGACCGAATAAATCTATTGAATATACCAATTTCAAGAATAATGTCGTAGTTGAGAAAACTAGATTGTTTGTTTCTTTGCAGCATAACGTTGTGTCAATGAAAATTTTATTTTTTACTTTTTGGTTCGTTCCCTAAAAGTGTGTTTTTTAAATTTTTGTATTTATTTTAGAATTTTTAGTTATGTAATTTTACCTAAATATAAGTTAACAACTTTAGTTCACAAAAAATACATCATAAGTAAAAGCAGTATTCAATCTCTTACCGAAAATTTAATAATATTCGTTTGAAATTTAAAATAATTTTAATAAGGTGTATTTGTTTAGTGTTTCCAGTGTTTTTATATCTGTAAATCTGGTATAACACCTTTAGTGGGTATAGCAAAAGCTGAATGTAGTAATTGATAGCACTATTACAATTGTAATTATTAGGGCAACCAAAAATATGCACTATAAAAACGATTTTAAGCGCTTAAAATATGCTCTAAAAAAACTATTTTATGCATTTAAAATATGCTCTAAAAACCGAAAGAAAACATGAAAATGTATATGTTTTCAGAATTTTGTTTTTAATTCAATTCCTAAGAGGTCGCTGTGCTTTGATCATAGTTACGGGACTAGCTTACCTGAGATAGTGAGGTATATATCTGAGCTTTTGTCCGCTATCATATACTGCAGACCTGAGATATTACGAGTTTCAGTAATGGTAGTACTGCAGATATTGACAACTATTAATTATTAATTACAGCAATTAATTAAATTTTTTTACTAAAATCTAAACTGCCAAAATCCCGTAAAGTTCTTTCGTTCTCAAAAATTGTTACCAAAAAAAATTTTCAAAATTTTGCGAAGTTATCCATTTTATCCGTTATTGTTCTTACAACGACGATGTAAATGAATGTTTCTGCTCAAAACTTTGCCGAAACCATTCAATTCGGAATTAATAAATTTTCAAAATGAAAAGTTTCAAAAATGAAACCCCAACAAAAATATTTGCATTAAATTGACGCTGATATAATCGTCACTGGCCCTGCAAGGAAAGATAATTTGTTCGCAAAACGCTGTGATTCGTACTAAAACTCCTAAAGAAGTACTCTAAATTTTGTCTTCAGGAGTTAATATGAAAGAACTTCTTTCAAACCGAAAAAGATTGAAAACCCACCAAAGTTTCCATACACAGTTAAAATAAGCTGAATATGTAATGCAAATTGCTACACATATAGGTCCAACGGAAGTCTCCATTATAAAACAATGCAAAGCTTGCTTTAAAAATAAATTCAATGCTCTTTGCATTACCAAGTTGTTTACAAACTTCAATCGTAGCAAGTTGTTTTCTAACGTCTACCATTAGTATAAAAAATAAATTATGATGGTAGTGTTGTACTAAAATTTGTAGTGTTGCATTAGAATTAGTTTTAATGCAACATTTGCTTTGCAATTTAATAATAACTTGCTATACATAACCCATATTGCTAAGCTTGTATTAAAAATTGCAGTAACTTTTTCAACTGTGTATCATTATCCCACATATTATTCTAAAAACATTTTTCAAAAGAATTTTCACGTTTTAAACTAAAATCTTCCAATTTTATAAATATGATATTTTTCTTTCATGCTATTGGTCAATTGAAAGTTGGTCGATGTCCAGCTCGTAATCAGAAAAGGAATGGAATGTGATATTTCAAATTATACACCAATAGCCCAAGGTACAATTTTGTCTATCATTCTATTATATTTATATCAACGAACTGTTGGAAATCAATAAATAGTTTTGCAGACGATAGTACACTGCATAAGTCATTTTTCTCCTATTTTCAAAGGGTAAATGCATGAACAAATAAATGGTAATGTAAATGCATGTCGTAAATGAAACGAGAACCTAAAAAATGTTGTGACCACAATTTGACCAATTTTAACTCCACCCAAACACAGTTACTGACAGATTGTTTGCAGAACGAAGGCTGACTCAATAACAGACAGATTGTTTGCAGAACGAAGGCTGACTCAATAACGATGGTTAAATTATTATGTGTAAGCATTTGTTTATTGGGAGTCACAATTTCCAATGAATTACTCTGTAACGATCCCAAAAGGCCGATGAAAAAGAGCGCTTCTAAAAAAATTGATCTCCTCAATAGATATGAAAAAAATAAATGTTGTCAAGTTTGGTACACTCCTGCCTGGCTCTTTATGAGTTCGTTAAAAAACATGCTATACGAATTGTATAGATGACGAAAAGTTAGGATAAAATCTTGATTTCCTACAACATCTTCACACTGTTGCTCATGGCCCCGAATGCCTCTTTGGCCCCAAAAGATTCTTTGCCAGAACTGCATATAAATGGACTGCTCCAATTTTTTCGCAATACCATAGTATTCATATAATTTGTGTAAGTTTCATCAAAATGTTTGCATGGAATCAAAGAAAATTAAAAAAATTTGCTACATCAAAAAACATATTTTCAATGATAATAGTCTAATATCAGTTGAGAATTCAACTTGAGTAAATAGTGTAAAAGTTGAAGATTCAACTTCGAAATATCATTCATTCGTGAATAGCGCGACTGCCAAAGGATCTGAACTCATTGGCATTACTAAGGATAAGAGTTCGAATCACAACCGAAATACGCAAAAGAGAAAAACCGCGTTTTCTCTGAAATAAATTCAACCACACATTTGAATTGAAAAAATTCAAATTATTTCCTAAGTTACTCGAGATCATAATTGCTCACAAAAATGCCAAACAGTTAAACTGTAGAGATCACTCAATGTCATAGCGAAAGAATGCAGAGAGATTTCTTTGTCCGTACAGCAAACAAATGGAATGCTTTATAATATTAAACTATTCTTGACACTAAAACGAGTCAACGAAAATTTCGTTTTCCATTTGCAGCCTATAGCACATCAAAACACAGAGCAACAAATTTCAGAGTGGTGGTTTTCGTTTAAAATTCAATTTACTTTTAGCGCGAATTTTATATAATTGATTGGTGAATTACGTTCTGAGTTAAATCTGGTACAGAATAAAAATAACGCATTTTCAGAAATATACGAAACCAAGGGTTATTCAAATTACATAAAATAATTGAAATCTTCCTTAAAAAAAATCAACCTTTTACATGACATTCCACTCGACCGCTTCCCACCCCTTGCCCCACAAAACAGAGTTCTAGTTCCAATTTCTAGGAGGTTACTATGTCTTTTTATAGATGAGATTCTACAAATTATGGAATTCTAAGTTGAGGGGATGGAACGCACACCAATATTTTCACAACCAATGCTGGGGTTCCCCAAGGTTCTGCACTCTCACCAACCTTGTTTCTTCTATACATTAATGACTTACTTATTTCCACAGTGCACCCAATCCATAGTTTTGCTGATGACAGCACATTGCATGCATCACTTGCATCTCCTAAATTTCGATCTCATACTTCAGTTACTACTGATAGAGAGCTGCTAATTGATTCTATCAACAAAGATCTGGAGCGTATAATGGAATGGGGAGATCGTAATCTTGTTTTATTTAATCCAACCAAAACCAAACCATGCCGTCTTTCACGAATAGAGCGACATAAAAATTTCCCTATTAAAATAAACCACGAGGAATTGCGTGAGGTTGAATCAGTTAGACTTCTTGGAGTGGATATTCAAAATAACCTGAAATGGAATAAACATGTGTTCAACCTCGCTAAATCTGCAATGCAAAAATTAGGATTCTTGAGTCGATGTAAAAAGTATTTCAATCCCGAGCAAATTTTGCTAATCTTCAAGTCTTTTATTCGTCCATGTATGGAGTACTGCTGTCATGTTTGGGGAGGTGCTTGTCAGTCAACAATAAAATGTCTAGACTCTGTACAGAGAAAAGCAATACGGTTGGTAATACCGAACTAACGGACCAGCTTGATTCACTCCAGCACAGAAGAAATGTGGCTGAATTATCAATCTACTATAAATATAACTTTAGCGAAATTCTCCTCTAAGGAAATTCAAAATATCCTTCCATCGTGGGCGCAGTATAATCGACAAAGAAGAGCTGCCGAGTTATCCCATCCATTTGTTGTACAAATACCTCGTTGTAGAACTGTGTCCTTTCAGAACGACTATTTTAATAGAGTGGCCAAATTGTGGAACTCAATGCCTCCCTCTGTATTTCCCGATGAATTTTCCCCTCAGGCATTTAAAGAAAATGTCCATAATCATTTAAAACAATTAGTATGGTTATCCCTATATCCCCCATTCCTTCCATTTTCCTCATCTCCTTCCTTTATAGTTGACATGGTATCTTCGGATATTCAAAGAGTCTGAATAATGAATATTTCATATTTAGTGTGCTAAACATGTCTAACTAATTAATAAAAAAAAAAAAAACCCAACACAAACATTTTCGGTAATGTGTCAACAGCCAAAAAGCTCAATCTTTCATATGACACCTATCTGAATGGCATAACAAGCGGCAAGATTTTTTATACGATTACTAAGCTGCTTAAACTAGGACAAAACAAAACTAGGATTAACAGCTTTTTATAGCCTTTCTAAGACCTTAGGATAATAGGACCTATAGATGCTCAGAAAACATATTGTAAAGGTCCAGCAAACACCAAAGTCTTGGCACTAGTGTTCCATTTTCAAAAGAAAGGAGCCTAAAAATTAATGCCGCGATGATAAAATATACCCAATTTTTCGATGCTCATATTTTTGTGCATATTGTCACCATCAATCTAGAAAAAAACTGGTTGAAACAAAAAACTGGAAAGAAAAAACTGGTTGAAAATTATTTGAAAATATGCAAAAATACGGACGTTTGGTGAAGTATGGAATAATATTCCCTAAAAATATGTATTAAAGCTAAAAAAAACTCATAATTTTGCAAAATATGCAAAACTATGCAATTTTGGTGAAATATGCATTTATATGCATTTTAGAGTAAAATATGCAAAAATATGCTCTAACAAGTAGGGCTTAAAAGTCTTAGTTTTACCTGAAACAGATTTCAAGCTTAATCATTTTTTAATTAAGTGCTGTTAAAAAAACATGCTAGTGCATATTTTTGGTTGCCCTAGTAATTATGTTATTTAAACATGCAGTGGTAAGTTTTAGTACATAAGTTAAGTAGTTAGTACTTTACTCATTGTTTTAATTTTAAGTTCTATTATTACATAAGATATGGCGCGCCTATTTCAATATATTTTTTATGGGGCTTATGATTGAAAACTCGTGAAAAACGCAAAAGTCAATGAAACGTCAAAATTAGAGTATTAGTATGATTGAAAAGACTTGACAAACATTTTATTTCGAATCATTTTTTTGTATGATTGAACACGTACGGCATCAGTTTCTTGTATACAAAATTGAAACGTCAGGTTATGCTTGCGTTTTGAAATGAAAGTTTATCTTTTTATTAACAACATTAATTAATTCAAAGTTTAAGAGAAAAATAATTAGGAGAAAAATAATAAATCAAAGCTAGTATGAGAAATTAGTAAGAGGAATGTAAAACCATCCTGAGATAACTAATTATTATTACTAAAATATTATTTTTATTTTATCAAAATATTTAAATTTTTGAAACTTAGTACTTAACATAGCAACACTTAGCACTAGCAACAAACAATTAAATTTGATAATAAACAAAAAATTATCTTGACAATCCGACACTTCAATTAATTTAAAAAAATATTCAAACAAACTTTTTATCACTCGTTTTCAATCATTCCTACATTACGTGAAAGTGAATAATCTTAATTGCGTGATGCGTTTTCAGTGCATTTTCAATCATAAACACCTATATTGTCGCATCCCAATTTATCAATCTATCATTATCGTTATCGTTTTTAAGTATAAAACACTAAATTAGTTAATAAAAAAATATAAAACAACAAACAATGACTTCCTCAAGTTCAACATTTCTTGTTTTGCGTAATTTGGTTTAAATAATAATTTTAATTATTTATTCTGCATTGCGAAATACAAGAAGTAGAATGTTTTGTTTTTGTATTCTTTTATTTTCCAAAATTACAAAATTATTAAGTCAAAATAAATTGTTTGTTAAAATTAAGTTAAAATGAATTGTTAAATAAATAACAGTTCCCATAACAATTTTTGTATCATAAATAAAGAAAATTACATGGACCGTGTGAGTTTGTGCTGAAATAATCGAAATAATCGAAAGTTTAAAATAAAAATATATTAGAGTTGGTTATTTAGATTTATTTCTGTTAATAAAATATTAGAGTGGAGTAACATTCAATAATTAAATATATGAATATTTGAGAGGATTACTCGTTAAGCTAAATACTTACTAAACAAAAATTAAAAAACGGATCAAACTAAACAAAAGTATAAATTACAAATTAAAACCAAAATAAACGATTCAAAAATATAAGTGAGTTTTATTTACAACAAAGAAAGTTTTTGATTATGTTAACGTTTTGACCGTTTCGGTCGTTTCGACCACAACAATATTACATTTGATTAATTTTTCGTACTTTGATCAATACGTATTTTAAATTCTGAACTTCAATTATGCAAACAATTAGATATTCGAAATACTTTACTGTATGTTTGAAATACTTTACTTTTTATATCTATTATTTACTAAGGGCACTTTTCCATATAAAAATGACAAAAACGTATAATATGTCCTCGATTATAATAAGACACCCAGTATGAGCCAAACGGGAGAAGTAGGTCATTCAGAATGTATGAATTTTCGTATAAATGTTTTAGCTTTTATAGATAGTGAAAAAATAATTTAAAACTTGAGTAATTTTTTCAGTTTTAATAAGTTTTTGGTCTAAAACTTTTCAGCACGTTCAGACTTGTTCAACAAACTTGTCTTTTAAATTACGCCCTAAAACGTAAATATTTCAGAAAACATACCCTCAAAACTCAAATGAAAAAAAATCCATAATATAATAGCCGTGAGTCTATCCTTCTACTACGAGCGTAACGCCCAAATTGCAATATGGGTTCAATATCTGACGTGTTACATTTTCTAGTGTTTTTTTATTTTTTTTTAAAGTAACATTAAAATTTTTGTTTTATATTCATAAATACATAAAATTCATAAAAATTTCGTTTGTGAATTTTAAATTGATCGATAATGTAGTTTTTTAAAGTTATTTTGCTACTGTGTTTTCCCGTCTCGTTCAAATTATTATCATTTCGATATTAACAAGAAAACTAATTATTTTTTTGACAGGCAGTGCTAAAAATCGTATAATAGTGGTTTTCCTATGATTATTTTCCGTAATTCCATTCCCGTGAAATAAAATAAGGAAAAACAAAAACTTCTATTTGAGTATGTATTTCTCTTTCAATATGAGTTGACATCTTCAGCACCAAAGACTAATTTAAAATCAGTTTAAGTCTACGGACAATTTACGATATTTCAATTTATCGATAGTGTAGTTTTTGCTATTGTCTTTAAGCACAGTTTGATAACTGGGCATTCTTTTACAAACCGAACAGACTTGGACAAAAACCGACACATTTTGATTTGGCTGAAATTTTTTGTATGAGTTTTATATCGAAAAAAAAAGATGTACGTGTTCGAGTATTTTTTTCCTGTTTTTGAAAATATAGCGGCTCTAAATATCGAGAATTTCGTGATTTTTGGCTTGACGAGTTATTTTCAAAAACTCATAACTTCGGTTCTATAAAAGAGAGAAGCTTCTATTTTATTTTATCTTTAAGTTGAAAGATGCTAGGTAGTTTTAAAAAAAATAAAATCAATAAAACTTATTAACAAATTCCTATTGTTATAATTATAAACAAATAAAAAGTCCAAGTCGATATTTAGTCATTGCCCCACCCACGAAATGAGTTTTTAGTATGACCATCGTATTCTACGTTTCATTTCCTATAAAAAACGTATTTTTAGTTAATGGAGAAATGATTTTTACTGTTAGAAATAAATTAATTTATCGAGCGCGGGACGACAAAAAATTCCATGTATGGGTTATTCTTTTCCACACGGAAAAGATTAGGACAAAATGTGACTAATGCCCGATTTCTTCATAATTTAACTAACTCGAGATTAACTAACTAGAGGTTAAATTTAGCCGGCTGTTAAACTTAAATCGGATGTCTTCATTCAAGTTGAAGTTCATCAAAACTATGGTTAGTAAATTCAAAGTTAAGCTACGGCAACGCTGGAAAATAGCGCTAATATGGAAGAACATTTGTACTAATCCATGTTTTTTATAATTATTTGAAAAATTCCGTAGTATAAAATTTCATTTAAAAAAATATTTTGATGTTTTATTCAATTAAAAACAAAAACTGATTGTAGAATTTAACATGTACGTACTTCTAACATATGGAATAATAACATGGACTTCTGGTTATAATAATTAATCTGCACTTCTGATTCTGGTTGTGTATATCTGTATCAATTTTTGATATTAGATTATTAAATTATTTTCTTGAATTTCCTCTAATTTATTTAGAAGAATTATTATTTTTTGTTTTAATATTTTTAAGTATTAGGTTTCAATCATATAATAAAATTAAAACATTGGAATTAAAACATTAAAATTAAAAACGAAAAATTTAAAACTTTTATCGGAAAAATTAAATTCTCAAGATGTATTACAATTCAAAAAATTGATTCTACAAGTATAAAAAACATTGTTTAATAGAAGTAGTATATATCAATAAATGGCGTGGATAGACGACTGGATGGACAGACTGACAAAGACTCGGGAGACTCAGAAACTCCGGTCGGAGCAAAAAGTATTATTCAAGCTTTTCTTGTAAATTTTCAATAAACCACCACACCCCAATATAAGTGTCAACTAATAAGTTTAAACCATATAGCGGCACGACGTAAAGGGAGGGTGCGATGGCTGTATTAAATAAAAACAATACACGCTATCGATTGTAAACGCTGTAAATCAAAATTATTTGAAATCCAAGAAACATTATTGCATTTTAACATTAATAACAATAAAAAAATTTTATTGTAACGGCAAGAAAATCTTTATTTTAAATATTTCAAAATTTGACGTATTTTTACTTTCTAAACACGCCATCACGGGCGTCATGGTAGAAATAACCGCATCTTAATATTTAACTGGTGATCAAATGATTAGTTAAATTTAACCTTCGGTTAAATTTGACTCGAGATTTTTTGTTGCGAAGAAACCCAATTTCTTAATTAAACTTAGTTTAAACTCGAGTTAGATTTAACCAAGGTTTAACTTTGTGTGAAGAAATTGGGCATAAGACACGATATAAAACGCATGAAAAATTTTCAGCCAAATCAAAAATGTGTCGGTCAGAAAGGTGTTCGGTTTGTAAAAGAATCGAAAGAAGAACTTCAATACGAAGTATAATTTAGAATGCATTCAGGAGATTTTTACAACTTTTCAATATATTCTACAGTTTTTTAGAAGAAATGTTTCGTGGTTATTCTGTTTTTTTATAATTTTTGTTGTTGTTTTCCTTTTTAGTTTTTTCTATTTTCTGTTGGTGATTGTTGTACCATTTTTTTAAGAAGGAATAAATATCTCTTTTCTCAATATTTAGGTTTGTTTTTGAATGGAATTAAATTTTTTTCAATAAAATATTGAATGATAATTTAAAATTTTTGGTTTAAAGTTTTTTTGAGTTTCAATTAGTCACAAGATATGGAACATGTATAATAAAAAAAAAGTTAGAACTTCGAAAGTTTTATAGAGCATTCTATATTTATACATTAAAGTTGGTAAATAGTATTTATAAAGTTGGTAAATAGTATTTATAATAAGTTATTAATTACAAGATTGAATCTTCATTACAATTAATTGGTTGAAACGGATTAAATTTAATTTGACTTAAATCAAGATAAATTAATCAAAAACATATTGCGGCAGGAATCAGAACCAGAAAATTGTTCTATAGAAGAAACATAACAGCATATAACAAAATAAATTTTGACGTTTTTTAAAAAGAATGTACGTTGAAAACTTTTAATATTTTTGGTGCGGAAAAAGGTTTTTGTTATAATGTACATTTTTATAAATTTATTAATCAATCTATTAATCAACATAAATTTATTAAGCAATACTCTATATTTATTTTTATTATTTTTTTATATAATATAAAAATTATTCTTTTTCATTCATTAAAATTTAATTGACGGCATTTAAATTTTCTGTAAATAAAACAAGGAAAAACAAGAGCTGCTATGTAAGTATTTTCTTTTTTATTAATATTTTTGTAACTATGTTGCATAATCTACGCTTTTTCGTGCGTCATTTTAGTAATTAAATGAGCCTTATTTAAGCATTAATCTAGTACATTGGTCAGATTTATTAAAGTACTAATTGTAGTTGTTTAATAATTTATTAAAGCATTAATAATACTGGTTTAATGATTCATTAAAGTATGAGTACTTTAATGAATCATTAAACCATTATTATTAATGCTTTAATAAATTATTAAACAACTACAATTAGTACTTTAATGAATCTGACCAATGTACTAGATTAATGCTTAAATAAAGCTATAAAATTTGTGAATGATTTCATATCCACGCTGGCGTTCAAATAAACCATAGTTCTTAGTTTAGAGTACTCGCACTACAAGGTTCCATGGATCCTAGTTTTCTTTCAAAATAGGCCAGCATGGCCATTTCATTGATTGTTGTAGTTTTTGATTCTTTGAACCATCAAAATTTTTGTATGAAGTTTCGTACGCCAATTTCGCCAATTTTTTCCGGTACGATTGTAGAAATAGCTTCATTGGCTGGTATCATCATCATCACTTGAGCTCATCTGATATTTTTCACAATTGGCAGTATGAAAACTCAAAAAAATAAAGCTACTTACTCCTTATAAGATCAAATTGGTTTTATCAAAACGTACTAGATACAAATGCAATTTGTTTAATTGTTTTTTTTATAAAAGTTTAATTTTGCTTCGCCTCAAAAAATCTTGTATGAAACACGTTACTAAATTAATTGTTTTAAGCACTCGATGTATTGTCAACCTCGGCTTCGCCTCGGTTGTCAATTATACATCTCGTGCTTAAAACAACCTAATTTAGCAACTTGTTTCATAAATAGCTATTCTATCCATTTTGTAATTGAACTTGCCTAACAAAACAATTCGAAATTAAATGTAAAAATTTATAATGCACCTCACTATGTATTTTTGTAAAATTAATTAAGCAGAAGGTACATACAGATAGATTGGAAGAGATTAAATTATGATAGATGTTGTATTAAACCCGGATGAAAAGATGAAGAGGGTGTTGGCGTGCGGCGGAAGGAAGGGTGGGAGGTTGGAGCCCGCAGAATACCCCCTAATATACATATAATTGTAGACATGTCTTTTGTGAAATTCAACTTTGAGAAAATTGTTTAATCTAAGCATTTTTTATTTGTAATTTACACAATCAACATTAAATAAATAAATTTAGAAAGAAAATAACAAACAAAAAATTATTTGAATTTAACAATTTTCTCAAAAAATATTTTACAAAACATATGTAAACTTAGCAATATGATCAAATACAACTGAAAAACAAAATGTTTTAAATAAATGAATATAGAAATTTAAAAAAAAATTGGTTGCTATAGAAATTTAGGAATACATATATAAATTTCAAACGAAAAACTACTTGGATTAAACAATTTTCTCAAAAAATATTTTACTATTTTGTGTAAATATAGGTTTTATGCAAATCATACAGAATCCTACTCGTTCGGGCATAAAGTATCCATTTTGCTTTTGAGTGTTTGTTGCCTTCGTTGGGTTGGAAAAGAAAAAAAGTAGAAAACTGGAAAAGAAGAAAATTGAGGGAGATTTTTCTTGTAAACTAGCGTTATATTATGTCAATAAAGTAAGACTTTAACCTTCTCAATAGCGGCAGTAAAGTTAAATGTTACAGCCGTTTGCCGAAAAATAATTCAACAAAACAAAGTCGACTGAAATTTGTAAAGTAACGCAAAATTAATCCATTATTTTAATTGCCCTATCTAGACGTCAAACCGATTACCGAATTAAAGTGAAACGTTCGAGTCGTATCAATTTCTAATTTTTAAACAGTCTTTTCATGTTATTGCATATGGTTTTATATACAAATACAATACTATACAGTACAGTACAAATACAATACTATACAGTTTTATATACAAATACAATACAATACAATACTTATCATAAATGTACAAGAATAAACATACATCAAATAATAGTCTGCGATATATGATTGATGATTCAACAAAATTTTTATAAGAATAATTTCCATGTGATTGATTGCGTGAGCAAAAACCTAATAAGGAAAAAAACGAATTTTCCACTCTGATACGTCAATCTTTGATAAAATTGTTTTGTTTATCAATTAAGAATATTTGTGTGCGTATATCGAGTTTCATATATTTTTTCTACATAAATGCTATATATATATTGATTAATTAGATTCTTCTGAGAATAATTTAAAATTATACTTGATGTGTAGTGGGTGTTAATATAATTTTCTTTCATTAATTCATTAAAGCAGAAAGATGAATTTGGGATATTGGTATTGGTATTGTTTCAGTATGGGCCCTTAAAATAATATATACTTTTTGATTTGTTGAAATCTAAAAAGATAATTTTTAGTAAAGAATGAATAAGCTCCTTAGTCTTGTTTACTGCGTTTTTATTATTTTTACTCTACACGCATTTCGTTAAAATAAATACACAAAGCCTATCTTATGAAACTCGGTATAATATCATCCTCGTTTACATTTCATTAAAAACTGTTTCCGTTCCACAGTCACTACTTTTTTAGTGGAACTAAAATATTCTTTGGTTGTTGTTAAAGCAAAAGTGTTATGAGTCGCTTCTATGTTGGTTAATAAAAGGTGAATGTGATCCACCATATTAAGCCGTGTATTATGCCGTTACGGTGGATCACATTCACCTTTTCACATAACCTAAAGTTTGCTGTGAAAATAGAAAAAACCGAGAAAAAAAGGTCTTTTTTAATTTTTTCGTTTTTAATTTTTATCTCCCACGAAAAAATTTATTCTCACACAATTTGGTGAAAACGTACCTTATTATGTCCCTAATACGCTGTAATTTTTTGGAATCAAAATATTTACCTTCACGTTTGATTTTGATTTTAAACCAAAAAGTTCACCTCATTTTCACACGAAAATTCTCCTGTGCTGGAAACAGCTATTTAAAAAAAAATCGGTAATCTTTATTTTTGTTAGAACGTCTACTTTTAGATGGTGTAAAAAAAATAAACATTAGCATAACATAAACACGGAAACATTATCCAGGAAATGCGAAAAACTGCATAAACATGATTTTAAAGATTTATTTTTCAATGATTGTTTAAAAATATGCATTATTTGTTAAAATTTATCGTTGAAATCCTTAAAAAATATAATTTTTTTCCATGGTAATGTTCATTTTTTTTACACCATCTAAAAGTAGACGTTTCAACAAATATAAAGATTACCGATTTTTTTAAAAAAACTGTTTCCAGCACAGGAGAATTTTCGTGTGAAAACGAGGTCACTTTTTTGGTTTAAAATCAAAATCAAACGTAAAAATAAATATTTTGATTCCAAAAAATTATAGCGTATTAGGGACATAATAAGCTACGTTTTCACCAAATTGTGTGAAAAAAATTTTTCGTGGGAGATAAAAATTAAAAACGAAAAGACCTTTTTTGCTCAGTTTTTTCAATTTTCACGACAAATTTTAGGTTAGGTGAAAAAATGCCTTAAATAAAAGTTATAGACCTACAACTTTTACTTTAAACTTTTTTTGATAAAAGGTCTAGTTTCGGTGAAAATCGTGAAAAATCCATTTTCTACCCCTAAAAGCTCATCCCATTTCACCCCGGTAACCCGGATCACATTTAATTTATGTTTGCCATCATTTGCGCAATATTTTCTTATCTATCCAATAGCTTTCACTTGTTACTAATTTTTCCATTTTTTGCCTGTTTTTAAGGTATCTTGACTGGTCTATAGTGTGGCTTTATAAAAATATTACACTGAGAGAAAAATATTATTATATTTTTAGATCATTTTTTTTGTATTAATTCTTCAAACATGATTTTCTCAAAAATTACTTTTGTGTTAATATGAAAAACAATTTCGGAAAGACGTGAATTATCCATTTTAATGTATGATTATTTTGTAGTTACACTAACACCAAAAATAATTTACTTTAAAAATAAAAATCAAAACAAATAAAACAAAATTGATTTGATTTTTAATTTTTAATTCTTATCTAATTTTTATTCTACTACGCGTTTCAATCTGATGCAGATCATCGACAGGTAATATTTTGTAACTAAATTACAGCAATGTTAATCTATTGTTTTTATACCAAAATTAATGTAACAAAATTCTTAAGTTATGAATATAAAATACATTTTTTGAAGGAAGTCCTTAAATTATCCTAATTGAAAATGAAAAGAAAAAAATAAACAAAAAACCAATAAAACGGAGTAATTTATAACATTATTTAAGATGGGAAAAACCTAAACTAAACTATATATTGGCAAAATAAAAAAGAAAGGGTTGGATCTTTATAATCTCCAAGAGGGTGGAACTATATGGTTTAATTGATTATAGTTTAAACAATGGTGAAATGATTGTTGCTTCATCTGAATTCGTAAGGTTCAAATTCCTTGAAATGTGGTATGACTCGTTGGCATCTAACTTCTATTTTTGTCTAGCGGTTGTTATTAATTTGGAGTTATTGACGTCTATTTGGTGATTGTTTGTTGATGTTCTGCTACGCTTGGTTTTTGATTGTGGTTGTTTGTTGTTACTTTGATGTGTTCATTTAGCCTTGTGTTGAAGTCCCTGCAAGTTTGGCCTACATATACTTCCTCCAAAATGGAACTTCCTCCAAAAAAAGTATTTTATATTCATAACATAATAGACCGGGAGGCAGCGTTGCATTTTGGTTAGTGATTTGACGCCGATTGAATCTAATTTTTATAGATAGATTAATTATTTGTGATGTAGAAAATAAGAGTCAGCCGTCAGACTTGCGGGGGGTGTGGTTGTGGGGGAGTTTTAAACTGGTAAAAAAAACGAATTCCAAAAGTAAGTTGATGCCGCTCCAAAACTTGTATGATGCATGTTTACACCATAACAATTGAAATAAAGTCGTCAGCTGATTGGCGGATGGGGGATTATACGTCAGCTCCTCGTATACATCAGTATAAAAATGCAATATAGTCAAGACCTTTCTGCATAGGATCTTGATGAAACTTTGGCAAATGATCCAGGTTTACTTGAAAATGGAAAATCTGAATTAATTTTAAATTTGGACAAAATGGCGGGGGGTCTCCCGAACACCTCTAAGTTTAAATCTTCAATAACTTCTAATCCCGTCTTATGATCTTATGGAAACTTGGTATATAAATTTTTAGTACTGTTTCCAATATTTCTGCGTACCAACTTCCGGTTTGACAGTTCCGGTTAAAAAGTTTTTTTTCCAGGTATTTATCCCTACTGTAGCCTACAATTACCGATCGATTTTCATGAAACGTTGGTAAACGCTTTCAAGTAACATGAAAAACATTTTGTTAGCTTTTGGAGTACATTGGATAAAGGGTTGGGGGGTCCACCATACAACAGATGGTTTTTTCCACAATGTTTTTTATGTTTGTTGGGAGCATAAAACATTCGTTTGGGAATGAATTTTGACGACACTTTGTAAAAAGATGCAAATATGTATGGCAAGAAACTGATTAGTTTTTGAGCGATAGTGAACCAAGTTGTGAGGGGTCACCCAAACACCTGTTTTTTTAAAGCTTTTAGTTTAAAAGTCTCCCACAACCACACCCCTCCCACTACTTTAGCAGCTGACCGCCAAATTTATCATCAGCTGGAGTTAATTAATTAAAATAAATAAAAATCAACCGGCATCAAATGACTTTTTCATTTGCAACGCTGCCTCCCGGTCTATAAGAATTTTGATACATTAATTTTGGTATGAAAACAATAGATTAACATTGCTGTAATTTAGTTACAAAATATTACCTGTCGATGATCTGCATCAGATTGAAACGCGTAGTAAAATAAAAATTAGATAAAAATTAAAAATCAAATCAATTTTTTTTTTTTTTTTCAAGTGAATTATTTTTGGTGTTAGTGTAACTACAAAAAAACCATATACTCTTTTGTTTTCTTTCATTTTTTTATATTTTAAAGGTTTATTATTTACTCAAAACATACTAGAATTACACACTAGCGTTATTTTTGGTTTTTGAGTAAAAGCCATTTGAATATATAACGATGCATGCACAATGCATGAGTTTTTACTCATGAGATTTGAGCAACTTTTTATTATTATTTTTAATAGTACCACAATGCTTTAAAATGTAGCTCTATTAATAATGAGGAAAAAGTTAAGAAATCTTTAACTTTTTCATTGAGAAAAATATATTTCAAAAATAATTTTTTTTTCCGCAAAATAAATTTTCGTACAAACTTGGATCTCATGAGTAAAAGTATTTTCATTGTGCATGCACTGTTATTAGTTTGAATTATATTGTACTTTGTGCTATTTATTAAAAATTGGTTTACGATTCTATCCCGGGATCCCAGGATTCGTGAAGCAAAAAATCCCGGGATTGCAATCCCTATTCTGAAGATATCAGGCATAAGGGTCAAATACGAAAAACCAAATCAAGGCCGGATATATGCAAATAATGTTAAACCTAATAGAGTATCCTAAAGCAGGCCTACATCAGATTACCCTAACAGGGCTTGCGCTTTCTAGACTGATCAGGCCATGATCACGTCCTGACTGTATTCAGACTTGCCCTAGCTATTACACTATTAAACAAATAATTTGTTAAAATTCGTTACACATCTTTTTATCTCATACAACAAAATAAGTTGTTTGAAAAAAAAGTTAAATTTGCTACCTTAAGAAATTTTTTATAACTACATAATTACCATAAACACCTTTTAATATTTAGATAAACACCAACCGTATTTAAAAATATTGTAATGTTTCTTAGCTAACACTAAGTTTACACCATGGTAGTATAATAGAAAAATAGCAAATAGCTATTAAACTATTATGGTGTAAACGGATAGAATAATACCTTTTTACTTTGACAAATAGTTATTTGATATTTTGCTTTTGATCGATAGTATAATAGTATATTCAAAAAAATTGTAACGGTCAAAACGTTAAATGTAAAAGACAATTTCATGCGATTGTAAAAATGTGCAACATCAAAATCTCTCAAAATTTAGTTTTAATTTTAAATTAATATTAGTTTATAATTTTTTGTTGAAATACTTTTCGATTGATAAGATTTTATATTCAAATTTGAAATACGTTAGCCGTATTCTATCTGTCAATATTATTCTGAGCGTTTATACCACAGATAGAATAATACTATTTTGTGGTATAAACGCCTAATGTATCGATAGTTTAATAGCAAAAAACTATTATTCTATTATACTATCGGTGGTATAAACTTGGTATCGTTACTAATATTTGGTTCGATCACTAGATCAGAAAATAAATAAATGGATTTTCTATACGTTATTATTTTTATTCGTTCAAAGTTTTATCTTCTTAAATATATTTCTCCTTTTATTATTCCCCTTAATTGTTCGTGTATTCACAATAATTCCTCACTTGTGTCACCGCTAGTTTATAGACAGTTTTACAAGTGAGTTGTATCACTGTTATAATTCACAACTGTTTGTATCACTTTCAATTTAAAACTGCACTGTTTTGTTTTCAATTTAATACTGCCTGAATATCCCAAACACGATTTCTTATATATACTATTACTCCTATATACGAACTCTTATATACTTCGGTCTCCTTAGACGGATTTTCCTGTGAGTCTAAACTAATTAACGCTGGTGTACCTCAAGGCTCAGTATTGTTCCCAACCCTATTTTTGATTTATATTAATGAATTGTTGAAAATCACCAGCAACCCAATAAATAGTTTTGCAGATGATAGTACTCTGCACAGGGGCGTCAATTGGGTAGGGCTGGGGGGGGGGGGGCATTGGCCCCCCCCAAGGATCTGATACTATCAATAATTCAATACATTGATTCAATAAAACCATCCAATCGTGGTCGAATTATACACTATAAAAATTTCAATGCACGCTTATTTTGTAAATTCGTCTAATTTTTAGAAGATTTACTTAACTAATATACCAATTTTATCGCATACTATTAATTGAAATATATCTGATAATATAATTATTACGTTACATATTATTTTGGCCCGACTAAAGTACAGTTCATCGCAATATTCAAACCGTTAACGTTCTTTGTATCAAGGACTAGAGCGCCGCCGATATGAAAGGCGGTCGTATTGCTTCTAATCTTCTGATGAAATCAGTTTTATAAACAAAACACGATCGTTCTTCCAAAAACGCCGTGGGTGCGTATTTTGACAAAATTCTATCGTACTATAAGGTGCGCGGCATTACCGCTTTTAGAAGAACGATTGTGTTTTGTTTATAAGATATTCGTGTCTGAGCCAAACGAAACAAAATATTTCATTAGTATAGGGCTCCTCGAGAATTCATAGTGCAGTATTTAACATTCAAATTTCAATTGTTGTTGGCCATTGGTAATTTATATAAACATAAAAGTAAGTACATGCAGGAGAACACAACCTAATTATTTTTTTTAATAAAATGTGTTGTGTAGTAGGAATTACAATATGTGTCACAATAACACTTAAAAACCTTTTAAGACCAAGGTCCCACAACAACATACGTTCGAAGGTGTTGATGGACGTAAATCTTCCTTTGTTTTATTTTTTTATATTTTTTGTTAAAGAATGGATAACTAAACAAAAAATCCTATCACTGACAAAATATGACATAGGCCAATATTTTATGATAGAATAAAGAAAATAAAAGTAGATTAAAAAGTAAATAGCAAATTTTGGCAAAAATTTGCTGAAACAAAACAAAAATGTAGTTGTCAATAATCCAGCCGGTTGCCTATTCCTTGATCCTTTGACGCACCATCTTTCTTAATGATTAAAGCCCACACATAGTTATATGAAGTCTCGTTTCTTCAAGGAAGCAAGGATCATCATCAAGGATTATTATTATTTCACAGCTAAGATTGAGGGTGCTACCGTTGACTGAATACAGTTCATCCGCCACCACCCCTAAGATGTTACCTTGGCTAGTGATATCTCACTTCTATTGCCAGTGGTATGTGATATCTCACGTTAACTCGTATGTCAATAGCAGGGACTGGAGTACGCGGGTTTGTCACACCCGTAGATCAAAAATAAAAAAAAAATTTTAAACAATAAAAACTGATCCCTCCATGCCCCACTTATTTTGAGAACCCTGACTGTTTGGCCCTGTTTTTTTTCTATTATAAAATTATTACTTTCTAATTTCTAATTTTTTTTTCTCAATAAAGAACAAACAAAGTAAACAGCATAAAAACTTGATAAATGGTATAGATTTGCAAAAGATGGAACGAGAGGTATACTATATACCTCTTATACTTACAGAATACAGAAAAAATATTAATTATTTAGTAAAATTAAAATAAATTGTTTCAATTGTTTTGCAGTCTTTACTTGTGTAACAAAAGTTTTAAGCTACTATAAAAGGTAAATTTATACTAATTTTTAAAATTATATTTAAAAAGTTCTCCTGCAAATCAAGAGGGATAGAAAACGTTTACGTAAATTCTCATATAATATTGAATTGGACTATCCTTTTATAAAAAAATCAGAATATAACGACGCAAAAGTTTAAGGTATTACCAGATTACAGATAAAGAGATTTATTACAGATAAACATAAAAAAGTGTTGCTATAAGCCGCCAGCTCCAGTAACAAACAAGTTTTGTTGTTATTTTGTTTTCTTGTTGTTATTTAACATTGACAAAAAGCTAGTTGCAATTTGCGCTGATAACACGAACACCAGTTTTAGTGGTGTCACGTCAAGGGGTGAAAATTTAAAAGTAAGCTAAACGCGAATTTGAACCAGAATGTATTGGGTATTGGATTCGCAGCCCGTATTCTAAATAATGCAATAAGAAGTGCTGCTGATTTAAATGGCAGGGTTAAAAAAATTTGGATATTTTACTGTCTTTACTGTCTTTACTGGTTTAAGTTGAAGGAGTTCTGCGGTAAAAGTAATGTCAAATATAACCAATTTATTGGATACAGTGAAACTCGTTGGCTGGCGGTAATGCCAGCACTAGAAAGAATTTTGAAAATGTACGAACCACTGTAAGCACGTTTCCTAACGGTTAAAAAATGTCCAATTAAAATAAAAGAATTTTTTGTAGGATTAAATAGTAAACAAATAGTAAAGGAAAGCATTAAATAGTAAATTTATGCACAATCTAGTTAGCACGTTTTCACCGTCCCACTTTCTCGCAATAGAAATTCTAATTATCTAGTATTTGGAAGAATGTTTGCATTTTGTCCCACATTTTAACGATTTGGCTCTGGTCAGTTTAGGGTAGACATAACTCTTTCTCTCTGAGACAAATAAAGGAAAACAAATAAACAAACAATGAAACGATTCGACATAAGAGGAGTCACGTAGGGATTGCAATCCCGTGGTGTTTTATGGATCCTGTGACTACGTGACTCATAAATTTTAAATCCCGGGATGCCTGGAATCGTATAGAAAAACCATCCTTTTTTTATGCTGCACGATCTGCTGTCGTTTACAAATTCACTCTCTGAACAGTTACAAAGCAAAGATATAATAATTTCTAGAACAAGCGCTTTAATTAAAACTACTTTCTTGATGCTTAAACAATGCAGAGATGATACTTAATTTAAAATTATTTTTAAGGGATTTTGCAGAACTTTGCGACATTCGCTTCAATGAAACAACAACAGAAGACAAAGATTTAGCAGAGTAACCGAGGTAGCTCAAAATCATTTTATTTTTATTTCCTAGTCCATGCATTTAAATGCTTTTAAATATATGTGTGTCTAAAAATGTGCATGTTATGTTTTACGAAAAAAATCTTTTTATGTCATTTAAATTCTCGCCCCCCCCAAGATTTTGGTGAAATGACGCCACTGACTCTGCACAAGTCATTCGAGTCCCCTCCTTCAAAAGGTAAAATGCACGAACGAATTAATACCGCCCGGAGAGACGCTGCCATAAGCGTGAATAAAGACCTAAAAAAAGTCGCCGATTGGAGTGACCAAAACCTGGTCAATTTCAACTCTAACAAAACACAGCTGTTGATTGTTTCCAGATCAAAGACCGAGTTCCCCAAAGATATTTTATTCAGTATGTGTGATGAACCAATAGGTGAATGTAAAAACATTCGTTTATTGGGTGTCACAGTTTCAAATGACCTACTCTGGAACGATCATGTAATGGCGATGGCAAAAAGCGCGTCTAAAAAACTCGAATTGTGGGTGATCGAGCTTTGACATCAAAACTTGATTCCCTACAACATTGTCGCACTGTTGCTGACCTCGTTGTTTTTTACAAATATCGTCATCAACAGTGCTCAGATGAAATCAGCGGCATCATGCCTCAAACTTATTCTTACCCCCGTTCCACTCGGCAATCGGCTACCGCAACCAGTGAAACGGTCGAGATCCCCCGCTGTCATACTGGCAGATCGCAGAAAGACTTCTTTGTCCGAACTGCATACAAATGGAATAGTTTGCCGGAACCCTTATTCTCAGGTGGCTTCAACCCGCAGAGGTTTAAAAAAAGCGTTCATCAACACCTTAGAACGCCAGTTGTTGTGGGACCTAGGTCTAGACCTAAGTCTTAAAAGGTATTTATGTGTTGTTGTGACACATATTCTAAACCCTATTACACAACACTTTTTATTTACAAAAAAAAAATACTAGAGGAAATAATATCAACATCTCCTAATGTCAACAATTCCAGAACATCAACCGACCTTTATCAACAAAAACACGATCATTAAATGTTCACACATTGGTGTGAGATCTTTTCTTTCTAACTGTTTTGATTAAGGTATTTTACATTCTTTTAAAAAACTATTTTCTTTAAATGGTCTTTTTCAGAACGATGCTCGAATGTAAATCTTACTCCGTAATCGTCCAAATATATACGCAATTTCAATTAACATCAATTAATTCAAACTCAAATTCAAACTAAGATATAAACTTTGGCCAGAAAGCTCAAACGCCCCCCGAAAACAGTAGGTTTTTTCTTGTAACACAAATCACTATTAGAGCAAACATTTTTCATTTGCTTGTTTAAGCAAAAATGTTATATAAGTTATATTTCGATTTTTTTAAACATAAATTTATTCAGTTCAGATGTTGGATTTATTAACTTTTTTCCGGTAGGAGGCAGTTGAATTTCCGGGACATGCATTTTTAAATTATTTTTAAATTTTTTTACATTTGAATATACATGCATACAAGGAACGAAGCATTCTGGTATAAATGTTAGTCTAAATTTTTGTAGTCTATAAATTTAATGTTAAATGTTAAAAACGGTTGGCTTAAAATAAAAATAAAATACTCTTTCGGAAAGCATTATGTAAAGTTTTGTTTTTTTTGGTTTTTATTTTGATCTTTGGTTAAAATTAAAATCATGTTTAAATTCAACTTCCAAAGGAATCTTCATGAAATTAAATTTAATCGTTCTTGATTTATTTGTTAGTAAATTGAGAATTAGTAGTTTGTAGAGCTATATCAGCTTACTTTAGGTTGATTAGAAAATTGGGGATATGATTGCTTTTATAGATTAACCTTAGTGTCAACTAAGTGCGATTGGAACTACCATGCCGAAGTCAAGTTGCTTTACTATTAGGTTACACTACCAGCAGACACGCATTTTTTAATGCTGGTTTGAACTTAAACATTTTCAAAACGTACATAATTGAATTTAGAGTACGAAATTTGTGTAATTTCCAGATTGGTTTTACAATGCAATTGTGTAATAAATAAAATTAATTAAAATTAAAATAATAAAACAAATTATCAATAAAATTACATAAATACGACTGACTTAAATGTTTTTCTCTCAATCATTTCTTTTATAATAAATCAACTTTTAGGTATTGAATCATTTTTGATATGATTTAAAAAGTGTGTTCGATCGAAATTCCATACTAATTAAATCCCCTGGTGTAATTGGTATTGCTTATTTTTCATGATGCGATGATTACGAACACTTTATAAAATGGTTAAGTAAAGAACAACCATCAGAATTTATTAAAATGTAATTGCATTAACTATAGCAAAACAATTTTACTTTTTTATAAAATAACAAAAATCAACAACAGATTTTGATAAAAAAAAGTGTAACTTACCAACTCTCCCTTGATTTGTCAATTCAAAAATAGACCAAAATATTCCAATTAACGGTAGCGCTCCAGTAACTACAGCGACTGTGAAAACAGCAGATTCTGAGATGATCAAAAACTCCAGTAAAAATATATTAAATGCCACATAAGTACATGCTAGTAGCCATGAATATATTCGTACTTGATTGCAATCCCCAGTTCGATTTGTTTTCAACACCAAATGTGACACTTTCATTGGTGTTTGTTGTTTGTCTAACGATGTTGTATGATTATTTATTGTATTATTAATAATTTTATTATTATGTTTTTCTTTATGATAGTGATGTATTAATTTTTTTAAATGCTTTTCTGTATTTATTTTCCTTGTACTATGTTGATTTCCCAAATTGTCATTATTATTACTTATTGTTTCATTATTCAATTGAAATTGTGTTTTATTGTTTTTATCGTTTTCAATGTTACTATTATTATCTATTTTATGATGATTTAAATTAATTTTTGTATGAAAAAATTTTAACGTTTTGTTATTTTTATTTGTTACAATATTACGTTTTTGTCGTAAATTTTGGACGGTACGATTAAATAATATACTATATGGTGTTAAATTCGATAAGTATTCTAACGTTTCATGTTGATTTTTAATATCAGGTACTTCATATTGTATATTAAAATGACATAAAAAACTATTTCTTGTGTTTGACCAGAATCGTGATAGATTATGTATCTGAAAAAAAAAACAATATAGAAATCTCAACGGTTTAATAATTTATGTATTGAAAGTACCTCTCCAGTTCCCGGAACTATATCAATCCAGCCGAATAATAAGAACAAAATTGAACAAATGCCTTGTATCCATAAAGCGAGATGAACAGCTTTTGGCTTAATCTTTGGCTTTGCTTCAATTTGTTGTGGTATAGGAGCTTCTGGTAGCAGAGGTTCTGCATTTGAAACCATTCTTGAGATTGTAGTAAGAAGATTAATACGAGGTATTTGATGATACGGAAGCTTTGAAGGAAAAATTTAAAATGTTATTAAATTAACTCACCAAAATTTTTAAAATTACCCTTAGCGTTGAAACCACATTTCCTTCAAGCAACGATAAATGTAACGTCCATAATGCTAGCCCGATAACATAAAATAATGTCCAAACAGCTCTCCCTTGCCAACCTACCGCATTGTTATTATTTACATAAATATTATTTACATTGTTTCCATTACCTAAACTATTGCTACCAACGTCAGCGCCACGGCACCGAAATTCATCACATAAACCATAATCAACTGAAATAAATAAGCCAACCACTGCTGTTGTTGCTGAAAATATTCTTTGAAGGCCCATCACTACGACAAAATATAGTAATTATTGGTATAATAAAATATATTCGTGTTTCAAGATAATCTATTTTTTACCTTTTCGGCAAAAGAAGAAATAAAAAATTAATGAGTATACAAGAGCAGCACCTTTCAGTGGGTCTTGTAAATGACAAGGTACTCTTTTGTAAGTACATATTGTTAAAAGAGTTCCTGCTACACCACAGCAAGTTGATAAAGAAAGTAATCTGAAAAGAAATGGGCAGAATAAATAATTAGTCAGTAATAATATGTTCCATATTCGTTTTTGGTTAATATATAGTACATTGTCATTGTTATATTAGTAAAACAATAAAATACCCAGAGTAGCATCTTATTATGGACTAGTGTGTAGTAAAATAATAAACAATTCGACTTCGTCATGATTACGTAAAACGATTGGTCAGAAAAACCAATCACATTTCAGCAAATTAACAAGAGTAAGTTTCAATTCAATTCAATTTTTCAAAGAAATACGGGTTTTACATTCCAAATTCAACCATAAAGATATATTTTGGAGAACCGACATCTGTATCCTAAGATGTGCACATATTGCTACAGCTCTCAATTTAACAAACACTTGCTTAACATTACAAAGTAATACTGATGAACATATGGCTAATGATTACGTTACTAAGATATCAGCGAAGATATCTGTCTGTTATCAGTTTGTATATCAGATCAGCGTACATCAAATGTAATATAGTAATTTCTACTTCACAATTCTAAAATCCAGCCAAAGACTGTAGTTTAATAGCTATCCAAAGTTGGCCATTGCAAACCAATAAAAATATACCAAAGTTATTAATGTTTCACGAATTAATCTTAACCAAATATCTTAATATCTCGTCATATCTCTGCAAGCGAAACACACTAGCTTTGCCGATAATTTTAGTAGTAATAAGTAACTTAAGTTAAGATTTTAAGTAATGCGAGGCAAATACTTTGGAATTTTTAACATACAACTGGGTTGCAAGTTTGTACTTTGAGAGTTGAAATTCTTAAATTAATTATTCTAATAGAAGTTTATCAAATTCTTGGATTTTTATTAAGCTTTTTACACAATTTGTCTGCAACATAAAAAACAGTTTTTATGTAGTATTTTGATTTCGCATACATATATGTTTTTTTTAATGTAAAATGTAAAAATGTTTGAATGTAAGAAAATGTACATTTTAAAACTGTTTTTGTTTTTTTTTACAATCACCACAAATCCCTCCCCAAATTATTCACGAATTCTCTGCGAGGTTACATAAAATTGTTTCAAATAACATCAAAAATTATATAATGCAATAAGTTTATTTTACGATAAAAATTCTAAAAGCGTTTTTTCATTTTTGTATGCTTCTTTTACTGTTTTTCTTTATCAACAGGATCTAATGGATTCGAATTGATTTAAATACTTTCCTATGGAATAATCTTAAAACGTTTTCAAGCGTAATTTTTTTTCCAACCAAAGGTTAGATTCTTAATTCTATTTTAAATCCATTGATTTTATTATAAAGTTACGACTAGAAAAAATCTACTTACAGTCAGATATTTAAAGACAATGTATCAATGAAATATATATGTTGAAGTATACAAGTTCACAGATGTATTCAATAAAAATTGATATATTAAATTGTATTTGATTTTCGTGAAATCTGAAAATTCTTTGATGTAACTTTATACAGTTTGTTTTGAGTTCGTTTGATTGAATTACTGGATTTTTATCAATATAAAGGTTGTTATGATTAGTGAAGATTCTTTAAATTGCAATCATAATTTTTTTAATTGAAGTGATTGGTTGCATTGCCCTTACCCTTAATGGGTTGCATTGCCACAACTACAAATTACAAATAGATACCTTTTAAAATTTAGGTCGCACAATAACATGCGTTCTGAGGTGTTGATGAACCTTTTTTAAACCCTTTTTCATAAAAGCCACTCGAGACAATTGATTCGGGTAAGAAGGAATGAGAAAAAAATTTTCAAATTTTGAAATAAGTCGAAAACTGTGCTTTCGAAAATTACAGAAGAAATAGTTTTGGACTAGAAAAAATTAATCTTCATATGACACCCACCTTATTTGTCAAAAAAAATTTTTTTCAAACTTTCTACTCTCACCGGCGAGGTTGTTGTTCCTGTTCATATAGTTTTAACAGGTTTGCTAATGCAGTATAAATGAGGTTTTCTGTAGTATATTTTTCCATATGTTAACGGTCGTCATCTTTTATTTTCACCCATGAATATGTAAATAACTATTTTTTTTTTTAATAAAATGTTTTGTGTAGTAGGAACTACAATATGTGTCACAATAACACATAAAAACCTTTTAAGACCAAGGTCCCACAACAACATACGTTCAAAGGTGTTGATGGACGTAAATCTTTCTTTTTTTGTTTTTTTATAGTTTTAGTGAAAGAATGGATAACTAAACAAAAAATATTGCGACGCTGATGGATAGGCTGACTTCACCACAGCTCTAGAAACATAGTGTTCTGGATATATAATGAGCTAATATCCATAAAATACTTTAATTAAAAGCTAACCAATATTATGGACTTCGTAGTTCTAATAATAAAAATATTAAAGCAGGCAGTAGTATCCCAACAAACATAAATTCTGTTGTACGAGAAAAAGTAAACAAAAATTTTATTGGAAGTGACAAAGCGGAAGTTAGGATGCAGAACTGTTGTAAACCGTACTAAATGTGTATGTACCAAATTTCATCCAACTCGATTATCAGGTACAGAAGTTATTGAGTTTCCAAAATAACAGGTGCTTGGAGGACCCCCTACCACTTTGTTTACTATCGCTAAAAAAACTAATCAGTTCCTTGCCATACATATTTGCATCTTTTTGCAAAGTGTAATCAAAATTACTTAACGAACGAATGTTGTATGCTTCCAACAAACATTGAAACAATAAACAGGTGTTCGGGAGGACCCCACCACTTATCCCAATATTGTCCAAAAACTAGTCAATTCTTTGTCAATAAAGTCTTTATCTTTTTTCAAAGTGCCATTAAAATTGATTAATGAATGAAATCTGTATGCTCCCAACAAACTTTAAAAACCAAGTGTGAAAAGTCAGCAGTTGTATGGTAGATCCCCCGCCACTTTGATCAATGTGTCCCAAAAGATGTTAATTATCTTCTTACACTAATTGAAACCTTTCCATAAGTTTTATCATAATCACTTCATTATTGTAGGCTGTAGTGTGCATAAAGATACTGAAAAAACTGCCAACAATAAAAATTTTTTTTTTTACCTGAAGTAAAAAACCAGAAGTTGGGATGCAGAATTTTTGTAAATCCTACTAAATGCTTATGTACAAAGTTTCATCCAATTCGATTATCAGGTACAGATGTTATTGAGCTTTAAAAAAAACAGGTGTATGGGACACCCTCCACCACTTTGTTCACTATCGCTCAAAAACTAATCAGTTCTTTGCCATACATGTTTGCATTTTTTTCCAAAGTGTCATCAAAATTGGTTCACGAACGAATACTGTGTGCTCCCAACAAACATTGAAAAAATGATGACACAGTAAACAGGTGTTCGGGATGTAGAGATACTACTACATCTACCTATCCAAATCAAAACACATATAATAAGTTATAAAGGAATTCCCGTGACGTAATTTCTTTTTATCAAAACAAAATAATAATAATTTAGTAAACAATATTTCATATGTTTACAATTATAAGTAAGCAAAGTTTTATGAACTTTATGAATTATACATTACTCAAAGTGTGTCATCATATATTATGTTTCAAAACATTTAAACTAATTTTAAATAATTTTAAATAAAACAAAAGGTAAATAATTATGATGACACAGATTTTATTAAGGGGAAAATAATAAGTAATTAAATTGACATATATATTATATGTACATTTTGCTAGAATTGCATTTTCTAGCATAATTAATTTGAAATAAATATATTGATTGATTTAAGTGGGGATTAGGAAAATGAAAATGCAAATCCAAAAAATTGTATAAAAGAAAGTTTTCGAACAAATAAAAATCAGAATCAGTTTGAATTTAAATAGTGTTTTACTTTCTCTGATCCTCCCGACGACCTCAGTTGACGCACGTCAAACGGGTCTAACGGTTCTTTCCTTGGTGCAAATTTGTTTCGGCAAACTGTATCATTGAAAAGCCGGACAGTTCTGGACTAACGGACGTATAGACGGGCAGTGTTTAAATATCTCTTGTGGTATATTTTACCACCAATAAAAGTTAAAGTTAGTGTTAAAGTTAGTCAACAAAAGTTTAAAGTATAATAAGTAATAAATACGCAGTCAGATCAAGGTAGTGTACAAATGTCGTTTACTCATGATATAGAGAACGATCATATGGTGTACACCCACCACATGGCGAACTTGCCATTCACGAACTAAAACTGGACTCTTGCCCAAAGAATCGCAACAATAGATGACAATTATTGAAGTTATAATTTGATGAAGAAGCAAATACCGATTATTAAATTTATTTTGAATTAAATCAAGTACGAACAATCAACTATACAAATTGGAATTGACAATAACAGAAGGAGTGAAATTATACAAATTTAAATCAACACATTCAACACATTACTTGAAAAATGGGAAACTCAGCTCAAAAGACAAAGGAAGAAGAAGTGTTCATTACAAATGGACCTAATTCGTCAACGAACATATCAGAGAACACGTCACCAATAAACAAATATGAAATTATCATATTTGTAACGATAGTAGTCTTGATAATTATATATAATCTTTAGATTAAAGGGTTATTTTCAAAAAACCGTACGTAAAGAAATAACCAAAACGACAATTTCAACAGTTTAAACAAAAAAAAAAATTTTTTAATATTATACTTTTGTAATACTTTTAAGATACTTTTTAAATAAATAAAGAAAACTTTAATTTTATTAATTAAGACAATATATATAAGATATTTTTAATAAATGAATTAATAAATTTTAAATAATAATAAATGAAATTTCTAGAATCATAACTAATTATGAATGGATAATTTAAAAAAAAATAATATATAAAAATTTCAGTTTAAATGAACAAATTTCATTTAAGTTAATTTTTCTCAATTTATATAATAAATTAATAAAATTTCTTTTTTAATAAAAATGAAAATAACCATATGATATATGATATTTTTTTTTAAATAATAAAGAATGGTAAACAAAAAATTTTTTATGATAATAAAAATTTAAACAAAAAATTTCCGTTTGACTAAAATTTTTTTTCAATTATTATAAAATTTTAAAAAAAGTCAAATTATCTAAATAAAAATGGAATTAATAATTTTTATAAAAACCATTATAATGGTACGCTCAAAAATAATGAATGGAATTGTAGCCATAGCTACAATAATTATAATAATAATAATAATTGTAATGATAATAATAAACATAATAGAAATTTTAATAGAAGTGTTTATTAAAATAAAGAAAAATTTTTGTAAGAAAGAATTTCCAGATTGGAATATTGAACAATCGGAAACTGGGAAGGGGTCTCCGAAAACCAGTTATCGAGAGACTCCCAAATTTTAGAAACCCAATAAAAAAATTTTATGTAAATCCTAGCACACAAACACATTGACGGGGAGTTAGTGTTGGTGTCTAGCTTATGAAAATAAGTCTAGGGATCGATTGCTGGCGATCGATCACACAAACACATTTTTTTTTAGAATTAGAATTAGCACTTTGTCACGAGAGCTATGAAACGAAAAGAAGAGATAGAAAAGATTGAGACGAATGATACTACAGAATTGGATAAGGCTGGCCAACCTTATGCATGGCACTGTACATCGATCTCAGAGATAAAAAATTTAAGAAAATTAAAGTTTAAAAATAATAAAAGTTTGCACAATGAGGAAGAAGTTGTAATGACATCCAGCGATAATCCGCCTATGAACTTAGGTTTTAAGCAGGAGAAACTGAGATGGAAAACAGACGATAGGATAATTAAAAGTTCAGCGCATAAGAATAAATATAATATTGATATCAATGACGAAGAAGTCGTAGTAGAAATCAGCGATAATCCACATATGAACTTAGGTTTTATGCTGGAGAAACTGGTATGGGAAACGAAAAATGAGAATATTGAAAAACTAGCGCTTGAAATTAACGATATAATATTTACACGTGTTAAGATAAATGAATTCAAGAAAATATTCACCGAACTGTAGTCGGGATTAAATAAAGATATTAAGCAAACTAATCTAAAAATAATAATTTATGAAGCTCCATTAAGAATAATTGACAATGATAGAATGTTAGAAATAATTAAACAATTTCATGATAGTCCACACTCTGGAGGACACTCAGGTGTGAGAAGGACAGCTAACAAAATTAAGCAACGTTACATCTTCAAAAATTTAAGTAAACTGGTAAAAAGTTATGTAAGTAAGTGTGAATTGTGCGCTAGGAATAAGCAGAATAAAAATGTAAAAGAACGAAATAAGCATGTAAATAGAATTAATTTTAAGATAAGTAAAGATAATTTAATCAATGAAGTACATAATAATATATTAAAAAGATATGTTCTCAAAGAGAAACAAAATTTCAAAATTCGTTAAATATTATAGATATGGTTAAAAGCAGGTGATCGTAAAAAATTAGATCCACCTTATACAGGACCCTATGAGGTCATAGGTATAAATAAAACAAATGTTAGAATAAGAAACGGTAACTTAATTAAGGAAGTACATAAAAATAGACTAAAAAATTATGTTCCCAAATAAAATCCCAATAAAAATTTGCTAAATATTAAACGTTATGGATACTAAACATTTTTAAAATCGAAATTTATTTCATAAATTACGCAAAAATTTGTTTTCTTACCTTTAAAAACAAATTTTTGTTAAAAAAGGAAGGGAAGTGTAGAGATACTACTACATCTACCTATCCAAATCAAAACACATATAATAAGTTATAAAGGAATTCCCGTGACGTAATTTCTTTTTATCAAAACAAAATAATAATAATTTAGTAAACAATATTTCATATGTTTACAATTATAAGTAAGCAAAGTTTTATGAACTTTATGAATTATACATTACTCAAAGTGTGTCATCATATATTATGTTTCAAAACATTTAAACTAATTTTAAATAATTTTAAATAAAACAAAAGGTAAATAATTATGATGACACAGATTTTATTAAGGGGAAAATAATAAGTAATTAAATTGACATATATATTATATGTACATTTTGCTAGAATTGCATTTTCTAGCATAATTAATTTGAAATAAATATATTGATTGATTTAAGTGGGGATTAGGAAAATGAAAATGTAAATCCAAAAAATTGTATAAAAGAAAGTTTTCGAACAAATAAAAATCAGAATCAGTTTGAATTTAAATAGTGTTTTACTTTCTCTGATCCTCCCGACGACCTCAGTTGACGCACGTCAAACGGGTCTAACGGTTCTTTCCTTGGTGCAAAGTTGTTTCGGCAAACTGTATCATTGAAAAGCCGGACAGTTCTGGACTAACGGACGTATAGACGGGCAGTGTTTAAATATCTCTTGTGGTATATTTTACCACCAATAAAAGTTAAAGTTAGTGTTAAAGTTAGTCAACAAAAGTTTAAAGTATAATAAGTAATAAATACGCAGTCAGATCAAGGTAGTGTACAAATGTCGTTTACTCATGATATAGAGAACGATCATATGGTGTACACCCACCACAGGGAGACCCCGTACCACTTATCCCAATATTGTCCAAAAACTAATTAGTTCCTTGTCATTTAAGTTTCCATCTTTTTCCAAAGTGTCATTAGAATGGATTAATGAATGAAGTCTGTATGCTCCCAACAAACTTTAAAAACAAAGTGTGAAAAGTCAGCAGTTGTATGGTAGACCCCCCGCCACTTTGATCAATATGTCCCAAAAGATGATAATTATCTTCTTACACTAATTGGAACCCTATTCCATAAGTTTCATCATAATCACTTCATTATTGTAGGCTGTAGTGTGCATAAAGACACTGAAAAAACTTAAAAAAAGTACAAAAAATTTTTTTTACCGGAAGTGAAAAACCGGAAGTTGGGATGCAGAACTATTTTAAACCGTACTACATACTCATGTACCAAGTTTCATCCAATTCGCTTATCAGGTACAGAAGTTATAGAGCTTTCAAAAAAACCGGTGCTCCAGGGACCCCCACCACTTTGTTCACTATCGCTCAAAAACTAATCAGTTCTTTGTCATACATGTTTGCATCTTTTTCCAAAGTGTCATCAAAATTCGTTCACGAACGAATGCTGTGTGCTCCCAACAAACATTGAAAAAAGTGTGACACATTAAACAGGTGTTCGGGAGGACCCCCACCACTTATTCCAATATTATCCAAAAACTAATCAGTTCTTTGTTACTTAAGTCTCCATCTTTTTCCAAAGTGTCATTAAAATAAATTAATGAATGAAGTCTGTATGCTCCCAACAAACTTAAAAAACAAAGTGTGAAAAGTCAGCATTTGTATGGTAGACCCCCAGCCACTTTGAACAATGTGTCCCAAAACATGATAATTATCTTTTCACACTAATTGAAACCCTACTCCATAAGTTTCATCATAATCACTTTATTATTGTAGGCTGTAGTGTGCATAAAGACACTGAAAAAACTTCAAAAAAGTACAATAATTTTTTTTACCGGAAGTGAAAAACCGGAAGTTGGGATGTAGAACTATTTTAAACCGTACTACATACTCATGTACCAAGTTTCATCCAATTCGCTTATCAGGTACAGAAGTTATAGAGCTTTAAAAAAAACAGGTGCTCCAGGGACCCCCAAAACTTTGTTCACTATCGCTCAAAATCTAATCAGTTCTTTGTCATACATGTTTGCGTCTTTTTCCAAAGTGTCATCAAAATTCATTCACGAATGAATGTTTTATGCTCCCAACAAACATAAAAACTTACCAAACGAAAAAACCACCTGTTGTATGGTGGACCCCCCAACCATTTATCCAATGTGCTCCAAAAGCTGATAAAATCTTTCTCATGTTATTTAAAAGCTTTTCGCAACGTTTCATGAAAATCAATCGGTAATTGTAGGCTACAGTAGGGATAAACACCTGAAAAAAAAACTTTTTAACCGGAAGTGACAAACCGGAAGTTGGTATGCAGAAATGTTGGAAACAGTACTAAAACCTTATATACTAAGTTTCAATAAGATCATAGCCCGGGATCAGAAGTTATTCAAGATTTAAACTTAGAGGTGTTCGGGAGAACCCCCGCCATTTTGTCCAAATTTGAAATGAATCCAGATCTTCCATTTTCAAGTGAACCTGTATCATTTGCCAAAGTTTCATCAAGATCCTATGCAGAAAACTCACCCAGTTTCCCCAAGGAGGCAAAAAGATATTTTCACAGCTAAGATTGAGGGTGCTAGCGTTGCCTGAATACAGTTCATCCGCCACCACCCCTAAGATGTCACTTTGGCTAGTGATATCTGACTGCCAGTGGTATGTGATATCTCACGTTAACTCGTATGTCAAAAGCAGGGAGTGGAGTACGCGGGGTTGCCACACCCGTCGATCAAAAATAAAAAAAAATTTCAAAACAATAAAAACTGATCCCTCCATGCGGAGAAATGGGATTACATCTGAAGTGAAAAGATTGAAACAGAAATAAACAATTTTCCATTTCCATTTTTCAAAAGAAATAGAAGTGGGTGACGCAGTAAATTAGAAAGGGAACAAAAGTTTGTTGTATCTTGTTAGAGATTAATATTTAGTAATATTCACACATTTTGATTACATTTGCTTCCATTCTATAATCTATATGGACTGGGCCATCCACTTCTATTTTTTGGAAAAACATGGTAGCCGAAAATTCTTTATGTATTAAAAATATTAATCTAGTCTTCACACGTAATGTTTGCATCTATGCTAAGAAAATATAATTATCAACAAAATTACGTTTGTGCGAACATCCGTTTTTTATTTTGCAATAAAAAGTTGTGTTAGTGCAAAATTAATTTTTTACTTTTTAGTTCGTTTCCAAAAAAAAGTGTTTTCAAAGTTTTTTATTCATTATTTTTTCTATAAATTAGAAATCGACAGGTCATAAAACAAAGTAATTAGTAAAATTGTTATCAAAAGAAAATCATAAAAATACCATACAATCACAAAGGATGAGATACTATTTTTTGGATACTTTATCTGTTTTGCAATAACAATAACCTTGCAAAAGTATGTAAAAACCTTTTTTATTTGCGTTAGCGGTAGCGAAATCGAAAAATTTATTATCACAATCCTTAGATGGCATAACTATGCGTTTATGTATTTAAAAAACTGATGCTTTGGATACTCAGTACAGTTACAGTATTCGAACAACAAGAAAATTATTGTTGGTAAAACTCAACCGATCACCATAACCATTTTTCGTAGTTTTCTTTGTTTGTTTTACTCTATAAGAAACCAAAATTTCTTCCCATAGTCGTGCGTAACTTTTTCGTTTGTTTCAAAACTGTTGCGAGTTATTTTTAAACCTACTAGAAAAAGAACTATATCTACCATAAAAAATAATTGTTTCTCCCTCCCTACGTTTTTGTTCATAAAATTAAGAGCGCTGATACATTTTGATTTTGTTATAACCAAACTTTGTTTTTTGGAAATTTTGTCAATGAAAAATAAATTTGTAACATATACTTTGAGAATAATTACATCATGATACAAAGAATATTAGATATGCTTGACAGATCGTTTTTTTCTCACTCTTTTATTTGTGTGACGTCACTACGTGATATTTTACAAGTAGAAATACATATGACAAAATTTAAAATTAATTTTGTTTGTTCTTGTTTTATTTATTATATTTTGCAAAATAATATCTTAATAAATAAATAAATAGTAATAAAGTTAGTTAAATATTAGTTAATTTTATATTATAATTAAATAATAATCAATTTACTTGTTATTCTAATTTGCTTACTTTTCTTTGCAAATTAACTTTGATTTTCGTTTAATAAATAATCGGTTATTTCTCTTTTAATAATTTATACACAATTTTATTTTGTCAAGTTTATTTGAAATAATAAAGCTTGAAATTTTATTATATTAAAATCATTTATTTTTAATAAATAATTAAAATTATATTTATCACAAAGTATAAATAGGAACAATTCAGTGTGTGATTAATAAGAAATATTCATTTAGTAGGGATAAATAAAATTAAAAAATAGTTTACGATTTTTCTATATTTTTTTGTGTTTTTTCTGGCATTTTCCCTCAACTCTTCGTTCAGCTTTCGTATGCGAAAATACATGTGGCACCTAAGTTTCTTCACATCTACACATCTTCACATCTACATTCAACTTTTGAGGCTTGCTCTAAATGTAATTTCAAATAGTTCTGACTAATTTTTAATTTATTATTTCCGTTTAATTTTCGGAAAATTACTTCTAATTCTTTAATTTTCTCCATAAAATCAGAAGTAGGTTTGATTAGCCCCTCTTCAGAAAGCATATTGATCCACGAACAATTAATACTATCTTAATTTGCTTCACGATTCGAATTTTTTTCAGTACGTTTTAGTCTATGGGCTATATATCCAGCCATATTTTCTAGACCATCTAGTTCTATTTCTTCAATTTTATTAGTTGCTTCAAAATCTTCTTTTAAGTCCAGAGATTCAAACAGCTGATCAGTTAAGGTACCATTTTTGTTATAGTGAGCATCGTATTTAATTGCATTTGTACTAATATTTAAATTTTTAGCTTTGTTTTCTTGTACATTTGATTCAGAGTGAATATGTACATCACTTCTACTCAATATAAGCCTCCCTTAGACCGTAATAAACTAAAAAAAATTTCTAATACATCTTGGTTTAAATTATAAGTCAATATGTATTTAATATTGTAATCCGAACTTATATAATTATAAAATTCTTTCAAGGAAGTATTATTAATCAAAACCCATACAAGGTTGTACAACTGGTCCAGTAATGGTCCATTATTGGCAGCCAGTAATGCAGCAATGGGCGAGTACTGGCAACCACGACTGGGCCATTAACATAATTTTACTGGATGATAACTTCGGACAATAAATGGTTGCAATTCTTGGGCCAAATACTGGCAACCATGACTGAGCCGTTAAAAAAATATACATTATTATCATATGTAAATTTAAATAAATTAAATACAAACTAATTTAAAATAAAATAGAAATGACGGAAAAAATTCAAAACTCCCCATATAACTGGTTCAGTTACAAGAATGACTGAGTAATGGCAAACTCCGCCCTGACTCCGCCATTAAAAAAAATATAAAATAATATTTTTTATACATAAATTTAAATAAATTATTTACAAAATAATTAAAATAAAATAGAAATGAAAATAAATTCAAACATATACCAACCTTTTCTATATTATCGCATAGTTTTTCAACCGACAAGGCGATAACTAAACTATATGTGAAATTTTTCAAACTATGTATTTCTAAAAGGGATAATACTCTGTGAAATTTTTAAAAAATGACATAGATTGGCAAATTCATGGCTACAGTACTGGCCCAATAACAATAGTCAAGTAATTTTTACCATTCATGGGCCAGTGCTTGGCCATTCAAAGGTAACAATATACTGGCTATTTTCTGTAAACCATGGATCGGCCGATGAATGGTTCTAGTATTGGCCCAGTAACAATAGCCAAGTACTGTTAACCATTAATGGACCAGTGCTTGGCCGTATGTCAATGTCTGGCAAAACCTACTTGGGAATGCCTTCTTGGAAAAGAAGTAAAGTTTTTTTAGAACCCTTTTTTAGTATTAGGTCTGTCATTTGAGCTAAAATTTTATTTTGTTCAATCAGAGCTAAACCATAAGCCTTCATCCTTTCTCGGTTATGGGATTGTGGCACTCTCGTGTTAAAAACATCGAACCAGTCATTAAGTACTTTTATTAAATCAGCTCCCATACAAGGTTGTATAACTGGTCCAGTAATGATCCATCAATAGCGGCCAGTAATGCAGCAATGGGCGAGTACTGGCAACTACGACTGGGCCATTAACATAATTTTACTGGATGATAACTTCGGACAATAAATGGTTGCCATTCATGGGCCGGAGAAAAACAACAGCAATGGCCCATACAAGGTTGTACAGTTGACCTAGTAACGGGCCAATAATGATGACCAGCATTGTAGTAATGACCAAATACTGGCAACCATGACTGGGCCGTTAAAAAAATATACATTATTATCATATGTAAATTTAAATAAATTAAATACAAACTAATTTAAAAGAAAAGAAAAATGACGGAAAAAATTCAAAACTCCCCATACTGCCAAGTGCCAGTACTCCGCCATTAAAAAAAATTTAAAATAATATTTTCATATACATAAATTTAAATAAATTACTTATTTACAAAATAATTAAAATAAAATAGAAATGAAAATAAATTAAAACATATACCAACTTTTTCTATATTATCAAGGTCTTTCAACCGACAAGGCGATAACTAAACTATATGTGAAATTTTTCAAACTATGTATTTCTAAAAGGGATAATACTCTAGTGAAATTTTTAAAAAATGACATAGATCGGCAAATTCATGGCTACAGTACTGGCCCAATAACAATAACCAATTAATGTTAACCATTAACGGGCCATTGCTTGACCATTCAAAGTAAACTGCACTGGCAATTTTCTATAAACGGTAGATTGGCCGATTCATGGTTCCAGTAATGGCACGATAACAATAGTCAAGTAATATTTACCATTCATGATTGGCCATTCAAAGGTAACAATATACAGGCTATTTTCTGTAAACCATAGATCGGCCGATGAATGGTTCTAGTATTGGCCCAATAACAATAGCCAAGTACTGTTAACCATTAATGGGCCAGTGGTTGGCCGTAAGTCAATGTCTGGCAAAATCTACTTGGGCTACTTCACTCTAGTTATTAGATTTAATTAAATTTTTTACCCATTCTTTTGATAGCTGTTGCTACTGAATGTGAAAACAGCTGTGTTGCGTATTTAACTTTTTGACGGTCAACATTTTTAACTGTTAAATGTCTAAACGTCAGTTTATGGGCTATTCTTATTTCCGATTTATCAGTCAATAAGTTTAAAAGCTCAACCACTGGAGCCGAAGTTAACAATAAATTGTTTTTCCCAAATCCACTATCCAAAAAGTGATTCCGTACTAATTTAATATTAAGTGTGGTGTATCACAGAATGTAATTTTTTTTTTTTAAATCTACTGGATTTGGAAACCACGTTTTATTAATAGAAATATTGAGATTCTTTAAAAACGCTTGGTACTTCCTAAATCACATACAACGGCAACTGTTTTAAAACCAGCTTCATGAAGAGCTGTTATTATATTTTCAATTAACTCGACACTCATTTTAACATCGTAACCGTAGAACACTGGTTGTTTCCAATTAGTAGTAAGACCTATAGCCATTACTACTTGAGCGTAATTTGCCCATGATAAGGTTTGATCATTTGCCTTATCGTATGCGTATTCTTTTTTTATTTCAATTTCATCAAATGAAAGAACTACTATTTTCTCAAAAGTAAACATATCTAAAGTTTTCATTAAACTGATAACGGAGTATAAAATTTCCCGGTTCTATATATATTTTTTTTGCCCATGAACGCAATGTTGATAACCACGGCAAAGGAAATTGTTTTTTGTAGAGCAATCGATATGCTCTTGGACCTGCTGAATGGATAGTCATTGTTTCTGATATATCTTCAGCTTCCCATTTATATACCTTCTGTGGAGGCTGATTTAAGTTTTTTATCTGGCCAGGAGTAAAAATAGGTTTGACGGCATCTTCAAGTGGTTTAATTGAATGGCTAAATTTTGTCAGTAAGATGCTTAATATGGTTATTAAGATCTTTTATTTCTTGCTTCAAATTTTTTAATTCGAAAGTTGTGTCCGATGCCGATGTTGCATTTGTTCTGCAATTGAAATGATCTATAAAAAGTCTATTAAAATCTATTTAGAAAAGAAAAACACTTTACAAGAGCTCATTTTCCATATTTTCAAATGTTTCTGTAACCACTCATGGTTCCTGGATCACCATTGGGAAAAATACTGTCGTTTTGTGTGAATTTAGTTAATATATAATTAAGTGAGTTAAAAATTTATTTAAAATCATATAGACTTACTGGTCAGAAGCTAGAAGTTGTTTGACAACCACTTTTCTAGTACGACTTTTCATTCTTTGGTTTCGAATGGAATCTTGTGTGTTACTAACGTTTGGTCTGGGTAAGTTTAGAGCTGGGATTGCATTATTATTAAGTTTTTGCTTTTCGATTGGTATTTTTAATAAATCATCTTTTAAGTTAAAAAATCTGATTCTATAAAATGAAGAGAACAAACACGAGAGTTTTAACTGTAAGTAAATTTATTATTTCTACAACATGCTGTAATCAATTTTCCACGGATTAAGGTAATAGAATCTGTATATGTTGGCTTATGATAAATATTAAAAGAGAATTTAGAAAATGAATGACTTATACTTATATCAAGAAAATTGATGCAATTTTCGACTTCTTTTTCGATTGTAAATTTAATAGAAATATGTTTATTATTAATTATTTCAAGAAAAACAAACTTTAACAAAAATTTACTAAATTCTCAAACCGACATTATTTGTTCTCCTTTGACAAATCCGGATCTATTTTTCGGTCATCATTTTTAGAAACTATTAAATCAACAAATTTATGGTATTTCCATTATCAACCAATTAAATAAGAAAAATTACCTTAAATGTTTTAACAATTTGTTTATATAAATTATTTAATCTAGTTATTCATTTTTCATTTTATTTTTGATTCAAATCAAAATTTTTTCTTCATAAACTTTTTGAATCGCTCTTGATAATGGCGTAAGCCAAAATGCATTGAGCAAAAATTTTTAGAAAATAAAAATAAAAACATATTTGCTAAATATAAAAACAAGTGTTATTAGTTTTTAATTTATATTAAAATGTTTCGCCAAGTGCCGACAGTCGACACAAATGAATTTTTATATTATTTATTTTGTCATTCTAAAAACACATAAATGGTAGTGTTATTCAATAAGGTCAAAAACTTACCATGCCTTTGAAATAAGCTAAATAATATGTCTATCTGGCTGGTCGGATGTTTGGACAGTGAAAATTGTGTCAACAGTGTCACAAATAGACATCTGCTTATAAATCGTTTAGTTTAAGGAACAATGAATTGAATATAAAACAATAAACTTAAACTTTCACGTTAAGTAAATGGTATTATTATTCTACTTTGTGTTTTACAAATTTGGTGTCACTACGAACCAAAGCTTCTGCTATGTTTATCCATTTTGGTTCAGAAATACGGTCGAAGCTATGCATGCATTTACTACGATTGTGGAAGCAGCAAAAACAGCACTAGTCTGAATGCAGTTGAGCTCACGGTTATGGTTTTATATTATTACAATAAATGCTAAATATATTTCACAACATGCCAAACATTTTATTGTTATATTGTGATATATTATACTCTGTATGTCCTAGCATACACGTTTTATGTAAGTTTTTATATTACATATATTAGATGGCAAATCGAATAAAGACGACAATAAATTGAAAAATTTGAGCCTGACTTTTTTCGATTTTCTTGAAACTTTGGTAATCGATAGTATAATAAACAAAATTAATACGTGTTTTTAATTTTGTTTATTTTTTTCTAGTTTTGATACAGGGTGGCAGAAATCTAGAGGCAAGCAAAATTTAAAATTGAATTGTTCTCAAACGGGCTACCCGATCTCTTTAATTTTTTTTTGAAAGGGTCAATAGATAAGGCTTTATAAAAATACTTCATTAATAAAAATAAAATTATATTTTTATTTGAGGTTTTTTAATTTTAATTTTGCCAACAGAGCGATTTCAAAAAGTACATTTTTTTCATTTATTTCTTAATATTTTAAAGATTTATTCTTTAACAAAAACATACTAAGGCATTATAGTCCCTGGACCCACGCCGATTTCATGTGATGATTACCACATATTTTATACTTTGTGAGGCGCCTGTCCTTGCCATGGGGGTTGGAAATTTGATTTAGAACACGAGAGTAACCTTGTCGGACAAAAATTTGTCTGCTATTGTCTAGTTCGACAACGAAAACATACCCTAATGTCAGTTGTCGG